>JAIPRM010001694.1:19641-35710 GCA_025469315.1 Stegophylla sp. TES_Ste_2020
ATGATAGTATTATTATAGATACTATCATCTATATTAGTATTAACCCGGTAAACTCAATATTTTGCATTTTTTTCAACCGTGACTGACCAGAGGTGACACAATAAACTTTAAAAATTAATAATTATTTTATACGTAGTGCATTATTTTTGATTTACGACAATTAGAGCCGCTTTATTTTTATTTTATTATTATGTTTATATTTTATTGTAATTTGAAATTATTTGTGGAGTATTTATTAGGTGTATGTGAATATATGAAAGTCAGTTTTTGTTTTTCATAAATGTTGTGTGTAATAAAATAATTTTTAAAATAAATAAATTATCATTTTTATGAAATTTTTTAAATTTGTTCGTTCCTGCGTGATATTAGGTATATAGTTTTAATTCATATTCGACTTTGAAATTCCCATCCTTTATCATTTTTACTTACATGAAATCTATTTATAATAATACAGTGTATACATTTATGGGAAGGGATGACACATTATTTTAGTTATTATTATTTTCTTAATACAAATTACTTTTTTTTTTATTTAAATGTCACTATGTAATGTACTATGTTACTTTGTTACAATGTAACAATGAATCAATTTTATCTTTTTATTTTTATGTAGAATTTATATCCTGCAGCTATATACAGAATATGGGGAGCATGTTTAGAAAACGAGAATTAGTTTCACATAACTAATTTACAACGGCAAACAACACTTGACGTTTTGTCTCATTTATCAATTAGAGCTCATTCAGTGAAAGAAAATCATGTACAGTACCAGTTGTTCCTTTACTACTTACTCATACAATTTCTTTTACTGAATACGTATAGCTTATAGAACTCGTGAGAATAAATAAGCATATCTAATAACATGATATTTTCAATTTTTTCTTTCCTTGTGTTATATAATTTCAGTCTGTAGCTTTTACAGTTATGTTACAGATTATTGTAATAGTAAAAGTAATATATCTTAATTGTTATAATAGTACCTATTATTATTATCAATAATATATTCCTTAGTAAAATAAAATTCATTGCATCTGTATAATTAAACTATATGTGAGGTGTTTAAATAAAACTAAATAAAAATATGTACTTATCGACCTCATATTTATGATGTATATAATTAAGTCATTTAAATCACTGAAAACATTTAATTTTAAGCAAAATTGCATAACGGCAGTAAAAATAAAATTCATAATAATGAAGAATTACCAAGTTAATAAAATAGCTATAATAGTACGTAGAATGAATAAATTTAATTTTATTCTTGAATAAGGTTTAAATATACAACGAAAATTATTTTTTTATGTTTTTCATTTTCCATCATGTTTTATGCGTATAATGTACATATTATGGTACAAACTATAATGTATACAAGTTTTTGTTGTACTTTATCCAATTGGTGTATGTTTATATGCATAGAGTAGGAGTGCGAATTGTAACGGGTCGTTAGAGTTATCAAATGACTCATCGGGTATAATGAACTCTTATTATTTTTATTGTATTACCAGTTACCTATGACAATTCATTTTTTTTTTTTTTTTTTTTTTTTTTATATATATAAATTATAGAGATTTATATTATATTATATATTACTAGAGGTAAGTCTGGTTTCAAAAAGTTACTGATCGAAATTTTTGGACAAGTATATGAAAAAGTGTTTACAGAAAAAAAAAATAAACATTGTAAAACACTAACTTCTTCACTTCGTTCAGAATCTAAAATACTATTGTATTGCATAAATCATGATGATATTTACATATTTGAAAATTAAAATTGTCGATTCTTTGTTTTTATTTTTAAATTAAACTATGCAATACTAGTGAGTGTTTCATTTTATATTATCAATTTGATATAAGTCACTTTCTTAAAAATGTATAGTCAACTTTATGATTATTTCTTACGCATTGTAGATACTTTTGTTATTATGAACATAAATATTACTGAAAATAAGAAGTTAATTATTTATCAATTTTGCTATGTAATTTTTTTATTCAAAACATTATATTCATAATGTATACACTAAGAAATTAATTCTGTGCTTATATTTTTAATTTAATTTGATTATTAAATAAGTATATATTAATTATATTAAATTATAAAACATAATGTATGTTTATTATAAATTATTATTTATTTTCAGGATTTGTGGATGTTGAAGGTGGTCGTACAATTCAAGTAGATGATTTATCTCAACAATGGCCAACATTGGTGAGCCATTATTGGGCAAGTGCTTCTGTATTAGTAGCTGGCTTAGTATTTGCTGTCTTAATGCCTCTTATCGGTCTGACATTATGCTGTTGTCGTTGTACTGGAGGTTGTGGATCTCGGTCTCAACCATTTGATGCCAAATATGATTCATGCAAGAGACAATTTTATGGCATTATATTAGCTGGATTTACTATACTAATATCGTAAGTTTCATGCTTAAATGTTTCAATAATAAGTAGAAATTAAATTTTTTTTGTTAATAATATATTTTCTGAAGAGAGCTTAATTTTGAACCAAAAGTAAAGCACTTAAATAGAACAAACTGAATGGAAAAAAATATTAAGTAGAGGCAATGTTTTAATGTTAATTTATGTAAAATTAATCTTTTCAAATTCCCTAAATCTATAAGTGTATAAATATACATAAATACCCATTTATATTAAATGTTTTTACTAATTTTTCCTTTCAGAATTTAAAATAATATTTATCTTTATTGTATTATTTCATATTTATTAGATGATAATAGTGATTAATAATTTAAAGGTATAAAGAAAGGGTTATAGGTTTAATACTCAGCATTATTTTGAAATTAAAAGCATGGAACTTTACAGTAGCATTTCTTAAAAAAAAGTGTCTATTGTAAAGTACATATTAGCATATTGTTTATAAATAATTGTATTTATTTAATTTTATGTTTTTTTTATAGATTTGGTGTTGTTTGTACTTTTGTGAGTAATGAATATTTAGAAGACGGTGTTAAAGAATTACCATCAAATATTAAGCAATCTTTAAATGATACTAGACTATATATAAATAATACAAAAAAAGTAAGAAATAATAAATTCATTATTATAATATTTTAAATTTTTTTGTTAAAAATAAACCTAATATTATTTGATATTTATAGGAAGTCGATAATCTATTGGTTGTGAATTTTGATGAGTTGGAAGAAACACTATCCAATATATTGGAAGGTAAATAATAAATATTTATTTTCAATGAAATACAAATTAAAAAATCTATTTTAAACTATGTTGACAATGCGCCTCGATAACTATTTCTATCTTCTATTACAGCTAGTGGTGAAATAGTTAAAAAGAAGCTTGGAGATGTTTCGAAAGCATCTGTTTTAGCTAATTTAACTGCCGTTGTAAATGGTCTGGTATTCATTAAACAGGATCTTTCTAATGTTGATATGTTAACACGTAGATTACAAGAAACTGCAATGCAATTAGATGCTGGTATGTATCATAAACTGTATTTATTTTTCTTTATTCTCATTTATCAAAAATATAATGACTTTTTTATTTCATTTTTAGCTCTGAAAGAATGCCGAATAAATATAATGAATAAATTGGATTCATGTAAATATGAACGTGCTTGTCAATATATTTTACATCGTTTCGATATACCTGGTCTTTCTTTAGAAGCCAACTTCAGTCAGGTATACAAAAATATAAATACATTCAAACTTATTTTTAACAATAATGTTTTAAAATCTGTTGGTTTTTGTTTGCTTACCATGGATAGATATTAGACAATGATCTTCCTAAGGTAGGCTATAAAATATTCTTAGCCATTTAAAAAAATACCTGATGTACCAAACAAAAAATTACTTTTGATTTATTTTCTATATCTTATTTTGAATAATATTGCTCTATCATAATATCAAATAATTTATCATTATTTGATATTGTCTGATATAATCATTTTAAAAGTATAAATACTATTAGTTATAGCTGATTGGAATGATCAAATGATTTTGAGAGATTAGTAAAGAAGATACACTTAATTAAATTGAATACATTCAATATTAGATGTTTTAGTAAAAAATTTAACTTATATTTTAAACATATAAAAATAAAATTTGAAATAAAATAAAAATAAAAGCCGGACATAATTTGCATCATTGGTATTCTTTTTTCTCGGGTGGGATTTAGTAGGTATATTAAATTTTAAATAAATGACAAATCATTCCTTCATTAAAAGAATTCTGAGTGAAGCTTCAGTTTATATAAAACAATTTTACTTCAAAATTATAAAGTTCATTAAAAAAAATTATACTCAACCAGTTAATAACCCACTATTAACTGAGAACAGGAAAAAAAAATTTGATGAGAAATAACATGTTTTCTAAATTTTCTTGATCCAAAATATTTTTCATTTCAAATTTTGTGAAAAATATTCAGAATTTCAAAAAATGGCCTCTCAAAAGTACCATCTAGAGGAAAATTTTTGTGAATAAACACTAGCTTCTTTGTTCTACTCAGAATCTAAAGTACTTTTTGGAATAAAATATAAATAAAACATCTTTTATAAAAAAATAGATTCTTATTTGGCATAAACCATATGCATAATATTATAATGAATAACAGTAACTATCATCTTATTATTTTTCATTTGATTATTTCTATTTGTTCCAAGACAGAGAATCATTTCAATTTTACTAATGTAGTTATATATATTACTTATTTTATACTTAATTATATTGTTAAATATTTATTTGTACTGTCATCATATTAAAATAAATGCTAAACAAAACAATTCTTCAGATTTTAATACTAATTTTTTGAATGTACATGTAGTTGCCAAATGTAACTGCTAGCTTGAAGAATATATCTGATTTTATTACTGCTGACATTGAAATAGAAGTAATGAAGGGTCAGCAACAATTTGAAAAGGTGAAAACAATGATACAGAATGCTGTTAATGATAATATACCTGAAATAAAACAAAATATCAGAAATGTCGGAAATGCAATGAAAGAAAACTCTATAAAAGTAGACAAGGTTTTAGATCGGGTTGATGCTGCTATTCTTAATTCATATTCTCCGATGCAGGAAGGTGAAGGTGTATTAAAAGAATTTTCACCTTATCGGTAATTAATTTATAGGATATTTAATAAAATTAAGAATATATTTAGCTGAAGAATATGTATTTTTATGTATTAAATTTTTTCCAGGTATTATGTTTGTTTGGGTGTAGCATTTACATTGTTTTTAATTCTGATTTGTCTTACACTTGGATTATTCTGTGGTTTTTGTGGTAGTCGACCAGAAGGTGGATATCATGATGATTGTTGCAATAAAGGAGCTGGTGCTTCATATTTGATGATGTATGTTCTAGAAAATATCTCAGTTATAATAACATTGGTTATATTAAGATATAACAAAGAATATTTAATTAATTTTATTGTCTTGTTATTATATTTTAGGGCTGTGTGGTTAATGTTTTTATCATCAGCATTTTTGATGATTATTGCTTTATTTTATTTTGTCACTGGTGTCACCACAGATCGTATAATATGTGAACCATTGCAAAATCCGACACCTTCAAGAGTTTTAAACATAGTAAACCGCTTATATGATGTATCTGCAATACATGATTCAGAAGAGCAATCTTCTAACAAACCATCGTATGACAATACTGACTTCAATATTAGTTCCATAATTCGGTAAAATAATACTTTTAATTTATACATATAAATATGATTAAAACAATATTTTATTCATCATTTTGTTAAACTATAGAGACTGCCATCGTAATATGAGTTTATTTCAAGTTTTAAAAATGGATAGACTTATCAATCTTAACAAAGTTTTAGAATATCCCATTTCTTTTCATATTGATGAACATATTAATAGATTAGTTTCAAAGATAAAATTGGAAGGAGAAATTGTCATTTTGACGCCTGAAGCAAAAAAACAATTATTAAAGTTATCTAAATCACCTTTGTCCAGTATTTATTTTCCAGCTTACACTAATGTTGTAAGTAGTATTAAAACTTAATATCACTTTTACTCTTTTATCATAAAATAACAATTTTGTTATAGCTTGGTGATAAAATAACATCAATTGATTTAATTCAACTTGCTACTGCGCTCAATCAAACAGCTGCACAATTACCACCTTCAAAATCAGAAGTACTTAATACTTTATTTTAATACTTAATATGTTAAATTATTAATTAATAATTATAATATATTTTAGATAAAATTCTCATTGATAAACCAAGCAATGTACCTAAAAGTTCACCAAGACCACCATGTGACTAACATGCTTGATATTGGTCAACAATTAGAATCCACTGCTAATCAGCTTCAAGAACATCTACGTTTTAATCATTCTTCTCTGCGCAATGCTGTTGAACATCTTTTAGTTGAGGTTGAACAAGCTCAAAATTATTTATATAAAGAAGGGCCAACAATAGTGGTAAAAGTAAGTAAATATTGACTTGGGCTACTTTTTTGTGAATTTTACTTTTTATTTTTATAATATTCATTGTCCAAAAGTATCAAATTACAAGTATTTAAGTTCAAGTAATTTCAAGTTTTAATATTTTATAGTTGGCAAAAGAATTTGGTGAAGAATTTAATAAACACATAGACCAATATTTACATCGAGTTGTTAATCAAGTAAGAGAAGATGTTGGTAAATGTTGGCCTATGTCACAGGCTTACAATGCCACTATTGTTGCTGGATGCAAAAAAATTCTTAATCCTTATGTGAGTGTTTTTCTTAAATTTATTACTTAAATGTTTTGACTTACTATGTGCTCTTGCAATAAATATTATCAGCAATTTACAAAATTGTTTGCTAATAAATCCCTTAGATGTAAGAAAATTACTTGTGGACACCATAATAAAATATGTCTATTTTAGTATTTACTTATTATACCTTACTTTTTTGTGTAGACTAGTTTCAGAAGAAATTGTGTAAAATAAAATATTTGTAATGCTTGTATCATACTCTGAAATATCTATAGTACTTTTGTCTATTTTAATTCTTAATTAATTAAATTTTAGATTCTGAACAAGATGAAGAACCTAGTGTTTTTACAATGATATTTATTTATTTTTTTTATGAACACTTTCGTATGGATCTACTTGTCCAAGAGTCCTTATAAGTAACTTTTTGAAACCGAATTTGCCTCTAGTTGGTAGTTTAGAAAGGTCATTTTTTGAATTTCTCAAATCTTATTTTTTTGAAAAAACTTCCCAAAATTTGACAAAAGAGGCTCGAAAACCATTATTTTTAGATCCAAACTTTATAAAAATTTAAACATAGATAGACAATAATATAAAAAAGATTGTAGCGTTAGAAAATTTTGATAACGTGAAAAAAAAATTTGAACATTTTTCTTCTTGTGAAATATTTTTTCCTTGTTACCAGCAATAGTTTTGTAACACTATTTAGTCTGATGAAGCTTTACTTTAACACAATTAAACTGTTTTTTAAGAGATTTTATTGTGCTGTAAAATAATTTAAGTCAGATATAAAAATTCTATGATTGTTATAATTTTTTACTTTTATTGTTTCAGAATGGTTTTTGGATGAGTGTAGGTATCTGTTCAATACTTTTCATGCCGATTATAATTCTTTGTGTCAAATTAGCTTCTCTTTATCAAAAGTCTGACCCATATCCAGGACCATTAGTTGAAGCGTAAATATCAATTAATACTTATTCTTTGTGTTTCATAGATTGAAATTTATATCTATATTAATTTTTACATTTTAGAGAATACTTATATGATACATATGCGGATCGTGAGAACATTCCATTAGCAAGGTATAGTATACTTTTTTGTACCTCTTGTTTTTAATTAGAATAAAATGAAATTATTTTTCACTAAAATTAAAATTGTATTATATGCTTAGTTCACATCATAAAAAGAAAAATGTACGAAACAAACCACGTAAAAAAGTGACAACTACTACACCATGTGGAAATCGATCATCAAATATACCTATTGGCTATGATAATATGTCAAATCCAGAAATTACGGCTAACACATCAGCTAGCGAGAGTCGTCACCCTGGACATGGTGGATCTGTTGATTATAGTGCACATCTTGGACGAGCAAATATTGTAGTACCTACCACAAGTCCTTCAGGGGGATTATCTGAAGCACCTCCAAAGTATGCCATACATTGTATAAAGTTCCTACAAATTCTAATGTATCTGAATATAAATTAACAGCATATTTGTATAATCAAAACTTCTTATTTATGTAAACCTATACAATTATTTTATACCTATGGTAGTATAAATTACTTTATTGAGACAATTAATATCCATTGATAAACAATAACTTAGATACAATATTGAAGTGTGGTACTCTTTTTATTAGCATATTTTTCCAATGAAGTTTATTAAAAAGTTATTTTTGACTGAATATTCTTTTTTATTTTCGGTTACTTCATAAATTATTTCTTTATTTATTATTAATTTTAATCTTATTTCCAACTGCCTATCTCTTGAGTCTTTTTTTTCGTACAGCATCATGTAAATGAGGAAGAACATTTATATATAAATATATTTTATATTTTATAAGTACGATAAATATTTTTTTGCAGCATAATACATATATTAATATATAATCATTAATTGGCAAAGATTAAAATCATATATTGTTTTTAATATTTATCACCAAATTAATTGTTGTATTAATTATGATTATTTATGTGTTAAGACCAACCTGGGATTTTCCAAATGGCGGACCACCTCACTATCAAAATCCGATCTCATCTGAATATGAACGCCCACCGCCATATTATTATCCTGGACCTTCTGGACCACCAGGGTGAGTATTTTTGTAAACAATCCTTTTAAATAATATAATATTTACTTTCAAGTCCCATAGATAGGGACTTGTTACATTTTATCATTCCTTACCTGCTTTATTTAGTTGTTTAAAGTTAAACATAGACTTAAGAAAACTTGTCCCAAAATCCTGAGATCTTATTTGAAGACCATCTAAAGATCTTCAGGACAATTTATCAAGTCCTTGTTTTGCTGTCTTGGAGACAATTTTTTATTTAAATACTATGTTGATCACCTTTATCATCTTGTAATCAATTGTCTACCAATCTTAATATGCCTAACTTTACACAAATTAGAAAATATCATTTTGTAATCAAATTGTTGTGTTCAGATTTTATAATTTATACTTGTATGAATAAACTTTTAAAAAGTATGTAAATTATATGAGTTAATTTAATATGAAATTGGTTGTTGCTTATTTTCAACCAGAACACTAATGATGGGCTAAAATAAACTTGCTATTAACTTCACTCGTAAATCTTTATTGAGCCTGCTCTTTATTTTATTTATTGATATATAAATGTTTTTAAAAATTAAAAGTTTTTTCCCCCTTATTTACATACCACCTATGTAAATAATCACCTATTTATTTCTTTTTTTTTTTTTTTTTAGAATTAATTATTTAATTGAATATGTGCTCAGATAAATACATCAAAGATGTTTTTCCAACAGATCATTTTGATGGAATAATATTTTAAAAAAGCAATTTTTCTCTAAATATTTTTAACAGCATTTCTAGAAATAAGAAAATACTATTAAAAGTCAAGTTAAAACAGTCAAATATTAAAACTAAATTTTCATGAAATCAATTTTAGGTTATTGGTTGTGACTAAAAAATGTTGATAGTAGTGTTTAAATTGTAAAAAAATTAGAAGAGGGACACATGTCTAAATAAAATTAGCGTTCTCGAAAATTGTAATGTCTCATATATCTATAGAGGGCTTTTTGAAGAATTAATAGGGGTTGCAAAAATATTTTTAAAAAATAAAAGAGGTGCTCCATCCCTCCCGCGTCTTCTCCCAATTCAAGCACACGTGACAGACATTTGAAATTTAGTTGGGTATATTAAATATTTTCATATTTTTATTAGCCCCTCCTGAAATGATGCGCCTGCTAAGATGATATGATTATATTATTCGCCTTGATTTTTTCAAGCCTGTTCCCTTAGTTTTGATTTTTCAATATTAGTTTAAATATTAGTATATGATGTACACATACCATGTATTAAGTGTGGCAAACATTAAATAATAAATACTCAATGAAAAAGAAAAATTTCATAAATGCATAAAATTCATATTGTTAACTATTATCATAATCTACAGTAAAATCTCCACTCAGAATCTGAAATTATTTTACTGCTGGAAACTATTTATCAAATAATTGTATATAATTAAATGTTATTATTTTTTTTCCAGAGCTCCACCAGAATCTCAGTCATCTTAAATAATACAATATTTAAATTATTTATTATAATAATAATCTTATCATTATAACTACAACTAATTGACTACTATTCAAAAGTTGTGATTCTAATTTTATTTAATGTAAAAATAGTTGACTTAATTATGTATTTTCAATAAAATAATCTACATGAATGCTCTCTTTATCATAAAAATAATAGTTTTTTTTTTGTAAATATATAATAACGTTGAAAATAACAAGTGTATGTCGCTGTTGCGCTCAAAGAAAAAAGAAAAACATCACTATTGTATCATTCCCTTATACTGCCTTATTTATTCATTGTGATCAATTTTTTTTATATATATATATAATTGTGTATTATTATTTTCAATTAAGTAGTCTACTTTTCCAATTTGTTATTTAAAAATTATATATTAATTTATTCAATACATTTATATATTTAAAACTGTCTCCATTATTCCTTGTAAATTAGTAAAATAATATAAATAGACAAAACATTAGGTAGTTTTATTTTTTATTTTTATGTAAATATTAAAATTTAAAAGTACTGTTTGAAATTCTCAATTCATTAATAAAATTAAGTATATATAGATATAGATTTAATATGATTTGTGTAAAGAATGTTTTATTTTAATTTAAATATGAACATCATTTTCGACCATAAATCATTATTTATATATATATATTTTTTTTTGATCATTTCTGTGAAAATATAATGTTAAAAACTAGTCATTGTATGACACATTTACAACATATTATGACATAGACTGTTTAGTTTCTACAAATGGGTGCATATATTTTCTTTTGATGTTTCAACTATGAATTATAATTGTATTAAAATCAATTATATAAAATTAGTTTGAATCGTATCTATGTATATAAATATTTTATTCATTCTTATAGATTAGAAGGAAATTACATGTCACCTTTATGATTCGAATAATGTTAATAAAATTAATGAGAACAAAATTATTATATTCATATTTTAAAGATCTTTATTTAGAATAACTTAATTTTAATAAAAATCTTGTGTGATTTTTCATATATCTTTGTAAAGCCTGATTATTTTATTAAACTATTCACTTGGTAAAATAGTATTATTGTTATAAAATACGTTTTTTTTATTTTATTTTATGTATTGGTCCCATTGTTAATGTACACATTGACTTAAAAAATCATTGATTATGATGTAATTAACAATAAATGTGAGTATTTATGTCTGAATAAAATGTTGTATTTTTATTTTAAATAATGTGTGTAATTATATTTTACTATCAAGTCAAATTTTATTTTGATATTTAGGTATAAATTATAAATTATAAAATATTAAAAGATTAATACTCAATAAGGATACCTATTATTGATAGGTATATAAAAATATAATATAATAATTAAAAAGCTGGACATACTTCGTATGGTGTTCTTCACACGACGGGTGGGATTCTCTTGACGGGTGTATTTAATTTTAAAGAAACGATAAATAATTTCTTCAATAAAACGATTCTGAACTAGGGAAGTTAATAATATAAAAAATAAATGAGAAAAAAAAAAGTAAGAAAAATGTCCAAAATTATTTTTTCACATTTTCGAAATTTTCTTGCGCCAAAATCTTTCTTATATGATTTTCTATGTATGTTTTAATTTTCATAAAATTTGGATAAAAAATGATAATTTCTGAGTCGTTTTTGTCAAATTTTGGGTAGTTTTTTCTAAAAAAAATATTGAAGAATTGAGAAATTCAAAGAATGACCTCTCTAAAGGACAAACTAGAGGCAAATCCGGTTTCAAAAAGTTATTGATCGAAACTTTTGGACAAGTATTTCTATAGGAAAAGTTGTATGCAGAAAAAAATAAAAATAAACATCATTATAAAAACACTTCTTCATTTCGTTCAGAATGTAATAAAATTTAGCCTGGAGTGTTAGCATTATATTTTTTCTTTATTGATTGGTTTCGATTTTAATAATTATCATCAAGTTAAGAAAATAATATAATCAATGTCTATTAAGACTATATTTGATGAAAAATCAATTTTTGTTTTTCATTATTAATGTAGATATTTAACAAAATTATTTTTTAGTTCAATATATTAGTGTAATATGTAAGATCAGTGTACAATCATACAAAAATGAATTAATTTTGTTATTCTGGTTGAATTTCGATCACTTGGTGATATTAGTACTTTTTATTATTGCATAAATTTGATCATTTACACAAATAACGAATTCCAAATGGCTTATTCTGTTATTAAATAATAATATTATTGTAATTTGAAATTATTTATGGAATATTAAAAAGTTACAAGGCAGGGGCGTACCTGCGTGGTCAAATAAAAATTTTAATTTCGATTTTATTTCAGCAATGTTGCCGACCAATCTTTATTTTTATTTGTTTTTCGCTATTAGCTTAAATTATAGCGATCAAACACATATAAACAGGATTCATTGTTAAATTCAAACTTATACGTTATTGTAAATACATAATTTTTACTGATTTTTTCATAGAAAGCAAAAGAAATTACAAATTGTATTTTAATTGACATGTTACTGAAATTGTGTGCGTGTGTCACTTTGTGACATTGGTTTGCCATCCCTGTCGTAAGGGAATATATGAAAAATCAATTTTTGATTTTCAGAAATGTATGTAACAATATAATTTTTAATTCAACATATTTAAGTTCAATGCGTGTATACTGTATGTCAGTATACATGTGTATACTGACGTATATACATATATTATTACAAGGGTAACTTATTATACCTACTTATTTTATCATTTACACGAATAATGAATTGGACATGGATTATTTTGTTATTAAATAACAATTGATAAACATATTATTACAATAATAAAAATATATATAAATAAACTATATTACAAGTGACAATTATTATTGTATATTAACTGTAGCTCCGCTCAGAATTGTTTTATTTATGAAATGATTTATTGTTTTTTTTTAAATTCAACTCATACACCAAAAGTATACCACCTGAGGTGCGAAGAATACCCATGGTGCGAAGCATTTTCGGCGTTTTTTCTTGTTCTTCTTCTATAATCACTTTTTTGTATAGAAATGCTTGTTCAAAATTTTCCATTAGTGTCTTGATAGATTCAAAATCAAACCCAGATGGTACTTCTAAGAAGTCATTTTTCAAATTTTTCTATCTTCTATTCATAAAAGAAAACTTCCAAAAAATTGATTAAAAACGGTAAAATGAGCCATAATCTGAATTTTTTTATACATTTGATTTTTAACTTAACATAAAAAATAACATAGCTAGAAACTTATGACTCACCGACTACTAAAAGTAATCACGCTTATATCATAAAAATTTCAAAAAAAAATTAACTAATTTTGAACTAAGTATAGAACTTTTAAAATATTGAAATTTTCTTGTTATTTGTATCAGTTTTTGAGTATTTTTCCATACAATTAGAAAAAATATTGAGAATTATGAAAAATTACCTTTTAAAAGTACCAACTTTCAATATTTGAAAAGTTCTATACTTGGCTCAAAATTAGTCAATTTTTTTGAAATGTGTATGATGCATGTGTGTGACTATTTTTAGTAGCCAGTAAAAGTTGCAAGTTTCTATCTATATTATTTTTTATGTAAAGTTAAAAAAACCAAAATCAAATTTATAAAAATTCAGGTTATAGCATATTTAACTGTTTTTTATAAAAAATGCTAATTGTGTTAATTTTTCTTACACTATTTCATTATTAAGCGCGTAGTTAATTGCGCCAATTAACTACACAATTATTACAAGCATTGTATGTAAATGTAATGTATGCTATATGTTTATAATTAAAATTAACAATTTAATGTGCTGCAGAGTAGTATAATGTTTTTAATAAACACTGTTAGATAATGACTAGGAAGTGATGATTTTAAATATTACTTTTGACTGATTTGTTCCGGTGGGCAGTGATCGTAGTTATGTAATGAATTCCTATCTAATATTAATAATTAATAAAAAAAACTTCTAACACCATTAAGATACACTACAACACCTCCAGGCATAAGGCCAAGAGAAAAAACATTATATAATATGCATACACTATCCTATATAAATGGTTAATTCCTGTATTTTAATTGTTGAAATTATTGTGATCAATTATTTACATAAAACTAGGAAGTAGAAACTATATAATATATAAGAAATAAAATAAAATTTAAAATTATAAAAGATAAATATCATAGTAAAAGCACTAAGTTGTTAACTCCACTCAGAATTTAAAATAATACACATTAACTTGGTTAAAAATTTTACGGTTGTAGTTCTCTATTTATAACACTGAACAGGGATTGAAACACCACATTTTCTCACTGTCCTCTTCCTATCAATGATTGTACAACTACAATGTAAAGTTTCTTTGCTTATCATTAGCAAAATTAGGATAAATATGTTGGGGCTAATATTATTTTTTTGTTTTATGCTCTCTCCTCCCCTTATGGTTTAAACCACATACAATTTATGAAAAATCTGGGGGTTTTGAATTTATTTTAGGGCTAAGCCCTCTCTATAGTCCGTCTATAGTGCTCGCCTCAATATATGTTGGCCTCCCGGGAAAAATATCCTAGTGCCGCCACTGGGTAAGCTGTACTGCTGGAGCATATGCTGCCTCTAGAGACGTAAGTATATATTTTGAATGGGAGGCAGGGTTTATTCTAAGGATTTTTTCTCAACTGTGCAGTACCTGAACTTATATTGGGCAAATAAAATGCACATAAAACATTAATTAACATTTGATTTATTATTAGCGATAATATTATTAATCATTTCAATGGTTCCCTCCTTGATATAACTTCTTCAAAATTGTACATAACATTTTAAAATAAGTTTTGACACCAATATTTATATTCTATTATAATAAATTACAAGGGTTGCACATCAGAATACGGCATCTCTCCAATAACTATAATATCCAGCTTTACATTTTGTTCCAATTGAAAAAAAATATATATATGTATATATACGTACATATTTCTACATAATCTTTATTAATTTTGTATAATTTATTGTTTACAAATACATAAAACGTACAGAGGTACCTTAATTTTACGTTTTGTTTAGTCGTGGTCGTGCATGAGTTTATGTGGTTTATAGTGATTATGAAGTTAAGGTTTACATGAGCAAATGCAAATTTAGTACTTCAAATTTAATGTGTGAATATAGTAATAGTAGAGTGTAATTTGTATATACATTATATTGCTACTACAATTATTAATATTTTAGATTCTGAGCGAAGTGAAGAAGCTAGTGTTTTTACAATGATGTTTATTTATTTTTTTTTTTATTATTATTTTTTTTTTCTGTGTACAACTTTTCGTATAGAAATACTTGTCCAAAAGTTTCGATCAATAACTTTTTGAAACCGGATTTACCTCTAGAAGTCTAGATGGTACTTTAAAGAGATCATTTTTTGAATTTTTCAATTCTTCAATTTTTTTTTTGGAAAAAACTACCCAAAATTTGACAAAAACGACCCGGAAACCAACATTTTTTGATCCGAATTTTATGAAAATTTAAACATAGATAGAAAATCCTATAAAAAGGATTTTGGCGCAAGAAAATTTTGAAAATGTGAAAAAAATTTTGGATATTTTTCGAAATTTTTTTTTTTTGTTCTTATATTATTAACTTCCTTCGTTCAGAATCGTTTTACTGAAGAAATGATTTATCGTTTCTTTAAAATTTAATACGCCCGTCAAGAGAATACCACCCGTCGTGCGAAGTATGTCCGGTTTTTTTTTTTTATTACTCATGTATTTAGTTGCAATAAACTTTTTTCACCTTATACATGCGCACCCACATCTTGAAATATGCTAAATC
>JAIPRM010001695.1:2077-35697 GCA_025469315.1 Stegophylla sp. TES_Ste_2020
TGAAAGGCTAGAATCATCAAAATGGAAAATTGTCTCTACAAAACAAAAAAATCTACAGGCATAACTGTATCAAGAATAAAATTCAGGGGGGTCGAATCTATAACAAAAATGATATATATATATATATATGAAAACTTTAGAATTTAGTGCAATTTTAAACTTAACATTAACATTTTGGAGGGGGTTTGAACCCGGAAAACCACCCCCCTGGATACGGCCATGCTTTGTACCACGGCTATTCTGCACTCTTCGGGTCAGATACTCTTGGCGGGTGTGTTGAAAATGACGACTATTATTGTTCTTTATACTATCAACATCCTTCTTCAGAATCGTATTATTGAATAATTAAAAGAAAAATGATTTATTGTTTCTTTAAAATTTTACGCTCCCACAATTAGAATCTAACCCGAGGAGCGATGAATACCCGTGATGCGAAGTATGTTTGACTTTCTTGTCTAAACTTTACTTTAAAATTCTTTTTTATCTGTAAAGTTTATGTGTTGGCTAATCTGTTTTCGGATTATTTTCATTATAAATGTTGTGTTGAAATTCAGTATATTACTACATTACAGTGGGGTTTTTAGGTTTTTGAAATAATAGATTAGTGTAAAGTACTAAAGTGGGTATCTAGGATTGGTGGATTGAAAATATATTACCAAAATACCTATGTTGGCAAATGAGAAAAACAGACAAATAGGTTCATATTTCTTTAGAAAGATTGAATATAATATTAAAGTGTTTAGTAAAAATTTACAATGATAAAATTACTCAATTTATACATTTCCTAATAACAATTACACTGTTTTAGCTCTTGGTTTTTCCAAAACAATTTGAACATTCATTTTCAAATAGTTTGATTTAGTGAATTTTCAGACTTCTGATATACGCATAATCGCTGATAAATTGAAGCTTAACCATCGTAAATACACGAATATTTCATAATAATTATATGCACGTGAGCGTTAAATACTATGAAATCATTGGGTTTTTACAGCATTTAAAAAATATCTAATCAGGTGTAATTTACAGTAATATGAGTATACTCTAACATGAAACTTCAATAATAATCTATATAACACATTATTATAAACTATTCTTTACTTCATTGTTATCGTCCTTGTAATTATGATGATTACTGTAGTAAGTAGTAACTGATATACTGGTATGTTAAAATCGTGTCAAATAGTGTTTTTTTTTTTTTATTGGATATTAAATATTTTGTGTGTATTTAATTCATACCTACGTTATATTTTATAAACTTTTACAGTTATAGTGCTAAATTGCTATTAGCTAATAGGTTCTGTGTTGAAACCTGTATAACAGATAAAAAGTGTGTTGTTTTTCTTTTTAACTACCTATTGGTATACATTATAAAATAATATCCTATAATATGATTTATGTCATATTTAATATCAATGAGTCAGGGGACGTGTTAATTTATCTAATTTTATATACAATTTTAACATATTGATTATTATTACAAGTTAGACAGCAGTACCGTAGCTATCTTTTATTGCGCCTTTGGCAAAACAAAATTTTGCGCCTTTTCTCCGTCAAAATTTCATACACGAGCTTTTTTTTTAATTGTTCCATTAAATACTAGTTTTATTTTTACAGTGTGTATACATTAAATAGGTATCAGTAACACTTTTTTTTATAAATACATTGGCTTAAACAAAATAAATGTTCTGTTTCACAATATGTTGCGCCCTAATGTTATCTGCGCCCTTGGCGATCGCCCATGTCGCCAACCTCTAGCTACGGCACTGTTAGACAGATAATCAGTGAAAAAATGAACAATTTGAGATTCTGAACAAAGTGAAGGACTAGTGTTTTTACAATGATATTTATTATTTTTTTTTTCTGTACATTTTTTTCGTATGGAAATACTTGTCCAAAAGTCTCGACCAACACCTTCTTGAAACTGGATTTGTCTCTAGTTGATACTTTAGACAGGTAATTTTTTGAATTTTTCAATTCATCAATTTTATTTTTTAGGAAAAACTACCCTAAAATTGACAAAAAAGTCTCAGAACCATATTTTTTGATCCAAATTTTATGAAAATTCCAACAGAGAGATAATAATAAAAAACATATCGGCACGACAAAATTTTAAAAATGTGAAAAAAAAATTTTGGACATTTATCTAACACTTTGATTTCTCATCAATTTTTGGATTCTGAGTGAAAGCGATTGGTTTAACAAATCTGTGTTTTTTTTCGTATGTATGGAAACACTTTTTCTAGTGGAGATACAGGTCCAAGAGTTCGATCAGTAACTCCATAGATCGGAAGCATTGTCTAATTGGTACTTTTTTTTAATTCTAAGTCTAAGTCTAATTGGTACTTTTGAGAAGTCATTTTTCAAAATTCTCAATACTCTTTCTAAGCGTATGCCTAGACTTTCCAAAAATTGACAAATAACAGTAAAAAATGGATAACCCGAATTTTCATAAATTCGATTATACTTTTTTAACATAACTTTAAAAATAATGGAACTAGAAAGTTAAAACTTTCACAAACTACTAAAACTAGTCACGCGCTCACCTCAAAATTTTCAAAAACATTTGACCAATTATGAGGTAAATACAGAACATTGAAAATATTGGAAATATCTCATTTTTAATTCATAAAATTTTAATCTATGGATATTAAGACCTGAAAATTTATTACAAACATATTCATGTGTATTCCCGGTACTAAAAAAATCTCAAAAAATCTTAAGTCAAGTTTTTGTTTTATAATTGTTTAAAATTGGTATTTAGACAGAATTGATTAGTTTTACTTAAAATTACACACGTGCTTATATTAAAAAAGATATAATTGTTGGTACCCATAATTTGCGAATCAGATAATACAAACACCATGTCACTCCGCAAGTCACAACACATCTACCCCTAAAAATAAATAAATTATTATTTAAATATAATATATGTTAATTAAATTAAAATTATTTAGGTAAATAGCTAATGATACTAAACGTCATATACAAAAGTATTCTTGTGACCATTTTTATTAATTAGTGAAAGTTTCAAGTTTCTAGCTCCATCATTTTAGATTCTGAACGAAGTGAAGAAGCTTATGATTTTACAATGATGTTTATTTTTTCTTTTTTTTTCTCTTTCTAGAAATATTTTTTTGCATAGAAATACTTGTCCAAAAGTTCTGTCCCACTACCGAGGGTAAAATAACTAGCGAAATTTTACCGGGGGTAAAATATTTCTGGTGAAATTTCACCGTGGAGGGTAAAAGATCTCTGAGGTAAATTTATGAGGATCCGCCGCCGTTTTACTAAGCGAATTTCTAGTATCAAGTATTATAATATTATTATTGATACATAATATTTAGCTTCCGTATAATATTCATTCATAACATACAAAGAGAATTTTATATTTATAAATATGGTTCCACTGCTTACACTACGCAGTAGTGCAGTACGCCAGTACCCTTCACTTTTGATACCCACTCTTTCAGTACCGTAAAACTACTCTAGGACATTAATTCAGTAATTCTGCAATAATACACATATGGTCTTATATGTTTTAATAATATTATATTTTACTCTTAGTGCCTTCAATCTTTATACTTCGTAGTCCGTACTCCGTAATGCTTGTGGTCGTTGTCTGGTGTCGGAAGTGCGCTGTTCATATCCTTTGATACAATTAATATGTTCTTTTTTGTGTTTTACGTGAATTATTTTTAATGTCATTGTAGTGAAATTATTGAAATTAATCAATTTTTTATTCTAGTCCATTAGTGTTTTGTGTTCTCATTTTATTACATTTTTTAATCGTTTTATTTCGTCATAACGTTTTTGTATCTCCGTAATAATTGTCTTTCCGGTTAAAAAGCATATTTTGATTATTTTGACAAATTAATATTTGTTGGATTTATTTAGTTTATTTTGGTTTTTTGATTGTCTGATAGACGATCCGTAACTCAAACATCACAAACCATTTTTTTTTATTAACACCAAGTATGTGGTCCAAGAGCAACGCAGACAAATTAAAAATGGAACTTTCAGGCCAAAGAGAAAAACAGCAGCAATCGATTAAGAATGAAAAGATAGCTGAAGACATTGCCAATGCAAAAATGGATTCTGGATTTTTATCAGACGCCAATATCTCCTGTGACATGATTTCCAAGGAGATTATCGAATATGATACCAAAAATAATGAAAATCTTAAGGAACTAACAAAAACAGCTTTGGATAGTGGATTGGACATTGACGAATCTGGTTGTTTGAGTGAATTGGATATTGACCAACAAGATGATTGTAAACTCTGTTTAAAGAATGATGATCAACGTAATTACAATATTTATTTTGAACAGAATGAAGATGGAGACACGTATGTACCTACATATTAAAATATTTTGTATATTATATAGGTAGTTATTTTAATAATAAAAATATTTGAATTTAAATAGCTTTTACACTTTAATTCAATAGAGTCTATGACAGATATGTAGATAAAACCTACCATAAAATGGGGAATGGGGTAACTTTGATAATTTTTTCTCATTGTTTTGCTTAACTCTATGTAAAGGAAAAAAGCATTAACAAATATTATTGGTATAGCTGAAATATATAATTGTCTTTAATATTCTATCAAAAATGCATTAATTTTATCATATAAATAGTACCTATGTAATTAAATATTATTAAATATTAAAAATAGCCATCAATGTTATACTTTGGGGATAACTTTGATACCCTATTTTTTTTTTTCATTATATTACCTAAATAGTGTGAAGGTCAAACTCTGAATTAAAATATCAGTGTTAAAAAAAAAAGAAAAATATTTCTGTCTTTCAAAGTTATTTCAATTTTAATATAATGGGGCAAGATTGGTAAAGGGTTAGGTACCTATAACTTAATAAATTTAGTAAATTAACAGCTACTTTTCAATAAGGCAAATAAAGTTCAAACATACAAAAATAATTGGTACTTAGTACCTACACATTACCTCTATAATATCACATGTATACATTACTTATAGTCAGGAATGGGCAAGGTACTCAAAAAAAGTATCTAAGATACTAGATACAAGATACATCAATTTTCACCTGTAGATACAAGATAGGTACATTTAAAATTTTCAAAAACATACTAGGTACGAGTTACTTTTTTATTTTTCCTTAAGATACAAGATACAAGATAAGTACCTACTAGATACTGTATCTAAGAAATAAGATAGGTACAATTTTTTAAATAATTATTAAAATGTTTAGATTATAGGTAATTTTCAATATTGTTTATTTTCAACAGAAATTACACTGTTAAAATATATACTTATATACAAAAAAAAAACATTTCAAAGAATATTCAAACATTAATAGATTATAATATATAAACAATTAAATGAAATAATGATTGAATTGTGATTCTATTAGTGCACTTGCCTCATCCGATACACTTGCTTTCACTAACCCTTCTTAGTATTAAACTTAAAATATTATAAAATTATATGTATGTCGCTAATATAGACATTTCATAATTTTCTATTTTTGTCAATACTTTGTCCAGCTTTTTATCATACTAATTTTTGTACGATCAACTGCTAAGCTTAATTTTTGAATTACGAGCCACTAATAAAAAAATTTTTTGTGCCAAAATGTTTCTCATATTATTGTTTACATTGGTACCTTACCTATGGATAGTATCTAGGCCCTAGGGCGATACCTACCTTTGAAGTTAAATTATTTGTTTGATTTAAAAATTTCAAAATTGATTTAGAACTGTTTATAGTTGGTTTATCATTTTAGGTCTATGCAATTAATAGGAATAACCTCATATGAGTATATTACACAGAGTAGGTACCTATATTTTCATATATATACTCTATGATATCACATTCCTCTACAGTCTACATTCTACTATTATATGTGTATGTATATTATCAAAGTTACTCTATTTTATAGTTTTTTTTTTTTTTTTAAATATTGATCCAAAATAAAAATTAGAACTTTATGTTTCTCATATTATTGTCAATCTATGTTTAAATTTTCATAAAGTTTGGATCAAAAAATGATGGTCTTTGAGTCTTTTTTGTATAATTTTAAAAAACTGGAAAACTGAGAAATTCAAAAAATGACCTCTCTAATGTACCATCGAGAGGCAAATCCGGTTTTAAAAAGTTGCTGATCGAGACTTTTGAACTTGTAGATCTGCACAAAAAAGTGTTCACAGGAAAAAAAACAACATTTTAAAAACACTAGCTTCTTCACTTCGTTCAGAATCTAAAAGTTATAAGTAACACAAAAAAATTACACATGGGCGAACGCCCGGGTTATCAGCTATTTTAAAACAAATATAAATGTAAATAAATATGTTACTTAAATATAGTGAACCTAATTAGCCTATTAATTCATTAAAAAGAAAGATTGAATGATAATTAATAATTATTGTATTAAAATTTTTAGTTAGTACTTTTTAGTTAGTAATTTTAACTTACAAATTTGTTTATGAAAAATAGGTAAAACTGATTTTCAGGGCTTGAAAAAAAAAATGGTCACCAGTTTTTCCCTTTTCCAGTTTTAATTTCAAATAGCGGTTTCAATATCAGTCAACAATTATTTAAATTCCTCCAAGGAAAATCGAAATCTAGGTATCTAAATAACTTGCACGATTTTAGATAATAACTATCTACAATTGTGATGACTTGGAGATTTAATTGATCAGTGCATATCTAAATGGCTAGAGATCTTTAGTTGATCCATAGATATTACATATAACTATATAATATATACCTATCTATGAGTTGACCTGTCATCACGTTTATGGATAGTATAAGTAAATAATTTTTTTATCTAGTAAATAAAAAAAATATTAAATAAGAAAAAAAATGTTAGAAAAATATCCAAAAATTTTTTTTTCACATTTTCAAAATTTTCTTGTGCCAAAATCTTTCTTTCATTATTGTCTATCTCTGTTTAAATTTCATACAGAAAAACTTAACCAAAGTTAGATTTTTAAATTATGGGTCGCACTTGCCCCACTTCACCTTACTACGTATTAATTAGGTACTTAGACCACACATACTACAGATGTTTCAATATTTTTATTGTTAATAATAGGAATTTTGAACCTGTTATTTAGTTATTTTAATTGTTAAATCATTTTTTCAGACAACTGCATCTTGCTATTCTACATGGTTATGTTGAACTATCAAAACGGTTGATTGAAGTGTGTCCAGATTCCAAATTTTTAAATCTACAGAATGATGATGGACAAGTAAGTGTAATAACTAAATTATAAGGAAATTATTGATTTTTTATTAATGATGCACGTGGATTTAAACCATCTTATTAAGCATTGAAAAATACATGAGATGACGAAAAAACATTACTTATCAACCTCTCAACCTTTTAGGTGTTAATAAGAAATATTTAATAAAATAGATAATATGTCCGTACTTTTTCCGATTGTATTTTTTTTCAATCAAACTCATGTAAAATGTTAAATTCTTTGTCCATAAGAAATTTTATTACACCAAAATATTGTGGCAGTGAAATTCTCTTATATAGGTACTAAGTTTCAAAATAATTGTTTAGAACTAATTTTCTTATATGTACGTTAAAGTGTGTAAAACTAACGAATTTCGTCGAAATGCCAAAATGTTTCTCATATTATTGTCTGTTTATTTTTGAATATTCATGAAGTTTGGATCAAACAGTGATAGTTTTCAAGTCTTTTTTGTCAAATTTTGGATAATGTTTTACAAAAAAAAAATTGTTCTCTAAAGTGCCAAGTAGAGGTAAATTGAGTTTCAAAAAGTTACTGATTGAGACTTTTAGAAGAGAATTTCCATATGAAGAAATGTTTACAAAAAGATTAAAAAAATTAAACTACATTGTAAAAAAACTAGCTTTTTACTTCGTTCAGAATCCAAAAAAATAAACATCATTGTAAAATCATAAGCTTCTTTACTCTGCTCAGAATTTAAATATTAGAAAAAGTATGGACAAATATAGTATAAATAAAGACAGACATGGATTACTTTGTTATTAAATTATAGTATTTGGCTATTGCTGGGCATTTGAAAAAAATAGTGAATTTTATTAGATTGTACTGTTGAAAAATAAATGGGAGATCTATAAATAGCTCAAAACCCAAATATTCCATAAAAAACACTTAAATGACAATTACAGAAAGGTTATGAATTTATAAAAATAGATTTTTACTGTCTTTATTTTTATAAAGCCTTTTATTACCTAGCACATAGACACACAAATGATTCTCAAGTACCCTACATTATTAAATAACATTTATTCAATATAGTCTAGTAAATAATTTATTCTTTATTAATTGAAGTATCACTTAGAATAATTTCTTTAAAATGTAATATACCCACCAAGAGTATCTGGTGATTGAAGAATATCCCAAGGTGCGAATATGTCTTTTTAATTTTTTACCAAATCATTTATTTCAATGTATTAAAATATGTTAAGTTCTTGTCCCTGTATATTATCAAAATAATAAAAAAAAAACTGTTATTGATTATCTATATTAGGAAGTTGTAATATTATATTCATTGAGAACTCTGTATATATACATATAAATTTTATGTAGATTTTGTTTTCTATGATATTAATGTGTATTGTTTACAATAATATATAATAAATCCCTAAATTTACCTTTTCCATACAAATGTTTTAATTTGTTTACATTATTAATTTTTTTATACTTTTGATATAATAAAAATTTGACTGAAGACTGAATAAAATCTTTTATTAATTTTATTTATAAAATTTCTAAAATATTTTATAATTTTATTTGCAAATAAATGTAATAATTAAAATAAGTAATTTGCTATTTGAAAGTGCTAAGCATTTAGATTTAGTTTATAATGTGCTGAATATATTTTTTTGATTTCTGTTACCTACTGTTTGGTTTTGGTTTATTTGAAAATGTTAATTTAAATTAACATAGATAGTCCTCTGATATTATCCATTTAAAGATTGTTGGTAGTTAACTAATATAAAATTAAGGGTTAACATTTTTGTAGAAACTAGTGAATTCTAGTCCAATTATCTTAAATTTTAATTTATTTAGATTTGTATTATAATTGTTTTTAGACCCCTCTTCATTTCGCTGTTCTAACAAACCAATGTGAAATTATCAAGCGCCTAATGATGGCAAATGTCAATGTGGAGATATTAGATTGTAATGGTAATACAGCAGTTCATTTAGCTTGCTATAGTGGAAAACTAGATTGCTTAAGAATACTTGCTAGTTACGTATTACTGCCAAAACTATTAGAAACCATAAATTATGATGGTAAGTGATTTTTGAGAAATTAATTCATATTTATTTATTTAGATAAACATTGAAGGCATTACACACGGTATAAATAACTACTTAATATTAATAATTTTATCCAAATTAAAGATATGAATATTTTTACCTAATTGTTTTAATTTTTAACATTTAACTAGCCTGTTAAATTTCTAATTAATCATTTTAAGAGAATTAGAATTATTGAATAAAGTATATTCAAGTAATAAATATGAAATACTTATTCATAATTATTAAATTTGTGTTCATGTCATGTTTAAGACCAAATCAAATTTCGAGAATTAGCTTTATTAAATTACTTTTTATGTATTTGTGTAGTTGGCTATTAATATTTAATGAGTTTTACAAGAAAGGAGGAAATACATGGTAGAAAGTAATCACTATTTTAAAAGATTTGATACAATAAGTTGTCCTTGATTGTTCTCAGCCAGATTACAGGTTGGCCGTGATTCACAGTGATTTGTTTTAATGATGTCATGTGAATATATAGAATTGATGAATTTAAGTGTGAATGTTAAATATATATATAACTTTTAATACCTTTTCTTAATATAATTTTCAAGATTATTTAAAAATATTCACTTTCAATAATTAAATTATTTGTTAAAAAAGTTGCAACTATTTTGTTTTATACAATGTAATCATGTAGATTAATTTTAGAATTAATCTATAAATAAACTATATTACTATTTTAGAGATGTTTTTATAGATTTGAACTATTTATGTATTTTGTCCATAACAGATTATTATTTTCTTTTGCAAGATTTCATTGAAAAAGTCACAATTTTTATTTTATTTTTTTCAGGTTTAGCATGTATTCATATTGCAACAATTTCCAACCATCTAAATGTACTTAGATTTATTGTTAATAGATCAAAAAATCTGAATATCACAGTAAGTCTTAAGTTTACAATTAAGAATTGAAAGACAAACATGCACGCATACATACACACACACACACAACACACACATATACAGAGCAATGAAGTATGTTAACCCCCCTTTTTTGGCTGTAAAAATGCAAAAATGTTAATAATTTTTTTTAGAATGTTCAAGTTATTTTTAAAATACTATGATTTCCATAACTTTTTTTTTTGTGTCGCATAAAAGATGTACTGTGATGATACAAACTTTTTGTTTCAAGTAGCAAGCCCTGTGTATTGAAATTAAAATTCGAACAAGTAGATTTTGAATTATTCAAATTTAAATATTAAGAATTGCCTTTGGTATACTCAATATTATGTAGGTACGGGTTACTGTATATTATAAATTTCATAATTAAACTTTAATCTCGAATATTTGATTAAAACGTTCTCATATGTACCAATGTAGGTAATTTTTAGATACGTTGGTTACAATTATAATTGTTAATTGTTTACACAGTTTGATAAACTATTTTTGTTTTTATAACATTTCAATCCAAATTGTTTGCATGGTATTAAATATTTTTTATTATATTTTCAGTCTTCCCAATGAATTTACTTGCGACCTCCACTCATAATTAATAATACAAATATTATAATGGATTTTGTGTTAACTAATTAGTGAATAAAAATAATATAAAAGATTAATTGTGTAGATTCATTTTAGACACTTATTACATAAGTACGTAGATAGGTAGACTGAATACGAGTTTAAGAGTCTGTTATCCTTAAAACTTAATAAATTAGAATCATTCAAAATTTACTTATTAGAATTTTGATTTCAATACATCAAAATTTATAAAAAAAAAAAAATCACCTTAATAAAATTTCGAAGTTAAAAACGTGGGTGCATAGTTTTTTGTTGTAACTCGTCATTCCAACAAAAAATGTAATCCAAAATTTTGCATTTTTACAGTCAAAAATGGGGGTATGCTTAATAAATTGCCTTGTATGTGTTTTGATTTTCATAATATTTATTCCAAGAATAACTGTAATTATTTAAACATTTGTTAATTTCTGTCACATAATATTTTTTCATTATTGAATTATAACTACTATTATGTTTTATATATTGATTATGGTAATGTTAATTTTTAGGATTACAAAAGTGGATATACAGCATTACATTTTGCTATAGCTTTAAATAGAGCCAATCTTATTGAATGCTTATTAGACAAAGTAGATCCTAATGTTGAGAGTTATGCTGGAAAGTTAGCATTTGAAGTTGGGCGTGATTATGATGATGATGATGATGACGATGAAGAAGATGATGAAATTGTATGTAAATGTATAATATTTTATTGTCTAAATATTTATCTAACTAAAAATTCAAATTTCAGTCTGATGATCTTGTGAAGTCAATGAATGTTCTTCAGTTTCCTAATAACAGTGCAATCAAGTGTTGAAGAATATTTATATATATACAAAGCGATTCATTGGTTTCCATCGGATTTCAAAAGTATATATTTATTTTGAAAATAAAGATATAAGGGGGATTGAAGTGAAAAATATGCATAAAATAAACAAGTTTTATTTAGTTTAGCTACAACTTATAAATGTTCAATATTACCCCCTACATGCCGCTCGACATACATCTGTATGGTATTCAAATTCCAGTTTCTGTGGCTCAGTTATCATTTCAAAACAGTTCATGACAATAGTTCACTTTATCGTTAACTAAAAATAAACTCGACTTTTTATCTTTCCATTCGTAAGTAAGTCGTTAACTTGTGATCAGTGATTGCTGAGGTATATCAGTTTGTAATCGGATAAAGAATATGAATCGCCCTGTATATATATGTATATATACCAATTTTATGTTCAGTGTTGTTATTGTGTCCTAGATTAGTGTACAGTTATATGATCATTTTTTTTTTTTTTAATGTAACAAAATATATGTATAATGTCATGTTTATTTTGTTATTACTAAATTATTATTGATTTTTTTTTTTTATGTAAGTTATAATCGGAACGTATTTGATATGCATGTTATTTGTTTTTTTTAATTTTTGAAAATGACCTATGAATGTATTATTGAGAACGAAATTATTGAAAGTCATTTATTTTTTTAATAAATGTATTTATGTCATGTTTTAAATGTTGTATTTGATAATTTATTCAGTTCTAGAATATTTACATTTAAAGGACTTAATATAAATGATTTATTAATAGTGTCTAAATCATTGGCGCACAGTTGTCTCGAGGGATATAATTGTGTTATAAAATTTAAATGAATAAAACCTTAAAATAAAACGACTAGTTTTATAAAATAAGTAATTTGAAAAATTTTTCTTATAAAAATAGAGTGATTAGAATAGTCGAATAAATAATAATTTTCAGTAGTGTATTGGTAAATAAATTTATGGGTGTACACACATATAAGTTGTATGTACTAAAAAAAAAAATTTCTATGCGCTCGAAATAACATTAAATTTGTTACATGTATTATGTATTACAAACATATTGCATCAATGACGTGTCAACAAAAATAACTTTTTTCTAACTTACATTTTGGTATTTTTTTTTGTAAAAGTTTTGAAATTCATTCATTTAGTTATACAAATGTTCACGTAAATCACAAAATTTAATTAATTTTTTTTTTTACAATTTAAAACAAAATGTATATTTTGGTCAAAACATCACGATGTAGTTAAAATAGTGTAAACTATTCAAACTCAGTTTGAAAATGAGCTGTAATCTGTCAGCATAAAGTTTATCCGAATATGTCTTCTATGGGAGGTTAACTTGCCTTTCACATGATAATATTATAAAACCTAATGTTAATTATACGATTTATACATATCTGTATTTTTATAAACAATATTTTCTGTTACGAATAAATCTTTTTGTGTTATTATACTAAGTATAAATAAGTGAATTTATTAAGATTTAAATCGGTACTAGTAAAAAATATAACACTAAATAAGTAAATATTTATATATATATATTATATTTCCTTTGATCAAAATGGTCAAACACCTGAATGGACAACTGTTATACCTAAAATTGGTAAATGTAAGTAGGTACACAAAAGTAAGATAGATAGTTACATAAAATAGGTCAACTAGATCTTTGGTCATCTAGATCAGTATTTCTCAACCTGGGGGTCGCGACCCTCTTAACGGTCGCAGACTTATTAGTTAGGGTTGTTAAAATGTTTTAAATCTGTATAATATAAAGGAAACAGATTTAAAAAAAACCTCAAAACTAATCGTCATTTATGGTTAAAATTTAAAGCTTTTAAATGAGTGTATACTAAATCAGCTGAAGCTTAGATACTAAAAATGTTTAGTCTTTATTCAATTACTTATTTATGTAAAATGAATAGATTTCCCTGTGACTATAATAATTTTTTGAAACTGACAGGAAATTCCTTTAATAAATTCTATAGAGTTAAAGATTGACAAATTCATTTCAGATCAACAACGATGACTAACACTACCAAGCTATATTGATTTAATGAATGATTCTTAATATTTACTTTTTATATATTACATTCGTGACAAAACGAATAAGTTTTTTATAGTTAAAAAACTGCACAATATACGCTTTATGTTTCTTTAAAATCATATTTATTGTATTTATTATATTTACTACTATTGCAATTCTATAACATGCATAATCTATACTCAAATATAAAAAAAAGTAAAGTATAAACAAGAAAGCCAGACATTCTTTGCACCACAGATATTCTTTGATCCAAGGGTTTGATACTCTTGGCATGTGAATAAAAATTTTAAAGAAATAATAAATCATTTCTTAAATAAGACTATTCTGAAAGAAGGAAGTTAATAATATAAAGAACAATAATAGTTGTCATTTTCAACTCACTCACCAACAGTATCTGATCAGAAGAGCAAAGAATATCCGTGGTGTGAAGTATATCCGGCTTTCTTGTATATACTTTACTTAATTTTTTTTATCGAATAAATAAAAGAAAAAAGAATTAAATGAGAAAAAAAAATTAGAAAAATGTCCAAATTTTTTTTTCACATTTTCAAAATTTTCTTGCGCGTCAAAATATTTCTCATATTATTGTCTACATAATATTATATTTACATTTTCATAAAATTTGGATCAAACAACCATTTGATCCAAATGGTGTTGAGGGGGGGAAGAGGTAATGGAAATTTGAGATTTTTATTAATCTAAACTTTCAATATTTTCTTCACATACCAATAAATTAATTATAACCATGGTCTAGTTATAAAAGTTACAACATTATAATCAGTTTAAACAAATTATCTTTGAATTTTGTCCTACACACAGTTATATATTATGACTAGGATTCGAAAATTGTAGCATTTGCATTTTCTCTTAGAAAATAATTGGTGACATAACAATTTTTTTGCGTATTTCCATTTCCAGTCATAAACAATTTTTTATTTATTGTTTCTTTGCTATTTAGAGTTGTAAGTGCTACTTTTTTTGTCAAAATCTTCACATGAAAAAGAAAGCAAACACGTTTATTTAAAAAAAAATCTTTTTTATTTACCCTGAATAAGTACCTAAAAATAGAATTTGAATTATTTGAAATGAATGAATCTTTATTGGCAACAGTAAATAATAGATTTTTCATCGCTCTATAATTCCTGATCAAAATAGTCATTACCAACTTGCATAATCAAGTGAGTTCATAATTCATTATAATCCCCATTAAAAATGTATTATTGAAGAAAACATGATTTATCCTTTCTTTAAAATTCTACACATCCATATGAGTATCTAACCCGAGGTACGAAAAATGTCCAGCTTTTTAATAATAGAAATGAATTAGTCTAATTAATATTAAATTTATTGATAGTAGCTATATATACATTAAATTTCAAATGTGAAATAAAATATCACAATTGTTGAATCAAATGAATATCATAGTTATATTTAATTAACGATAAACAAACCAATTTTCCAAATAAAGGAATTAATTATGTTTCACAATTTTAAAAGGTATAATGGATTTACTAATTATAACAGATTTTATAAGAACGAATATTATAGGTAATATTGAGGTAAATATAATTCTATCATAATTGTAATTTTTCTTAGAAAATAATAGATTAATTAGAAATTGCACTTGTAAAGACATTTTTTAATAAGAATATAATAATCTAAACTTTAATTTTTATACATTTTTTGCAATAAGTTCAATAGATTTTTAATCATAAACAAAATAATCTACAAAACAACAATCTTTTGCAATTTTTCAACCCCTTTAGTATCTATAAACCTTGCATAGTAGTACACTAGTACATGACTGATATTAGATAACAGTTAACAGAATAATCTGTACACCAGCGGCTGCTCCTAATATTTGCTCAAACGAAAATAATTTTACCATAGTCAATGTTTGCACTGTTATTGTGAAATTTTTTTATCAATATCAACTTTATTAAATACGATGGCATGTTGGATATAATACTGAGTTAAAGTTTTGGATTTTAACGTGTTTTTTACTTTCAACCTTTAATACTAAAAATTCAAGATTTTATTGAATTTAAAATTAATAATTATGTTATTATCAAATTTTGACTCAATATTCTATATAAAATGTTGGTAGTACTGCCCGGTGATTGTTTTCGCTCTTGACATTTCTAGAATATTCTTTGACGATTATTGTTGGGACGAATTCCCTGTGGAGATCCTTATTTCTCTGTTTTCTGAGTTATTGTACATTTTGTCATTTGGATTTTTTTTTGTAGTCATTTTTAAAAACAAAAACCATATTACCTTTTTATGGTTTTTTCTTGTTCTTTCTTCATCGTATTAATTTAATAAACTTATTATTGTTAAATAATGGTAAGTTATAATATATATTGTTTACTGATATTTTTTATTAGCCTTAAATATTTTTTTATAAAAAATATTAACATACTGTCCTTTAATCAAATTTATTCTGTTAATTTGATTGAACGAATATAAATTAAGTGCTTAATTTGTACTTATAAAAGTGAATTAAAAATGTGGAAAAATACATCCATTACATTGTGTTATTTTAGTTTACACATGTGGTTTTTATATTTTAATCATGATTTAGGCATCGGATTTAAAAGATAAAGGAAATGCTGCCTTGGCAGCTGGAAATTATGACCAAGCTATTGAATATTACACTCAAGCTATTGCATTAGACCCCGACAATCATGTGCTTTATAGTAACAGATCGGCTGCGTATGCAAAGCAAGGAAAATATCAGAATGCATTGGAAGATGCTGAAAATACTTTGTCAATTAAACCAGATTGGCCTAAGGTTAGTTCTACTTTAGTGAATTAATAGGTTTTTACTTTTTAATTACTTATTATTCCTAACTTGTTGTTTTACATTTAGGGTTATTCAAGAAAGGGAACAGCCCTTGCATTTTTAGGTCGTAAAAGTGAAGCCAGAAAAGCTTATGAAGATGGATTGAAGTTTGACCCTAATAACCAGCAGTTGCTTGATGGTCTGAGAGAAGTAACGAAACAGTCTAGACCTTCTTTTGGTGGCAATAGTATGTTCCCTCCCGAAGGATTTTTAAAACTTGCCCAGGATCCTCGAACTAAAGACTTGATAAATGATCAGCAATTCATGAGTTTACTGTTGGAATGCCAGAGAGATCCCCAAAAGTTAATGTAAGTTATTGTTTTCTATTAATTATTATTATTTTATTATTTTACAATCTGTACTTAATGAGATATATTATATAACTACCTACTTATGAAACTATTGTGAACGTCACAGGTTAAAATAGGTAGCATAATTTTAATATTTTAAAGTAAAGTAAATAATAGTGTTTTGTAAAAAAATTATTTGGTGGTAACCACTTCTAATTTAAATGTTGTATTAAAGTAGCTCCAACTACACTGTAGTTAAGGGAGTCGTCCCCATCGGTCATATTTTTTAAATAAACAGATTGTCTGGTATTGTCATATACAGTATTTGAAAATACTGATCCATAAGCCTTGATCAGCCACTTTTTGTTTCAAATTTCGGCTCTAGATGGTACTTTACACTTAGCATTTCTCAAAATTTGCATTATTTCAAAGGCTTTATACTTGTCGCTATTGTTGAACCTCGATCTCAACCATGAAGCCCCTCCTCCTACTCTAACCTATCTCTACCATCCCAACCATACCCTGTATCCATGGCAACCATGATAACTTTGTAACCATGGTAACCATGGCGACAACAGTAATCTAGGTAACAATGGTAACATAGTATTTATCGTTATGTGTTTATTGGTAATAACTGAACCTCTGCTCTGAATCTTTTATCAAAGAAATGATTTATTGTTCTTTTCAAATTAAATTGATCCACCAAGAATATCTCATCCAAAAAGCAAAATAAACCCATGGTGTAGTCTGTTTGGCCTTTTTTATAATAGTTTAATAGGTAGGTTAGGTGAGGCGAGTACCTCGTGTCTGTGATAAGTTAAAATTTATATTCCTCCTTTTTGTAAATGAACAGATCACGGACCTAGTTTATTCTATTGTTTATTACGTTTTGCTAAAATATTCAATATAATTTTTCTTTGTGAATTAGTATTAAAAACATATCAATAAATTAGTACAAATTGGTGTTTATATTTCAATTAATATCTTTTATTCTTAGAAAAATGAGATTGCATTAATTTATTTAGGATTTATAGTTTGAATAAATTCTTTAAATATAAATTGGGTAATTTAAAGATAATTATGAAATAATAAATTGTAATTATTGTAGAATGAATATGCAAGATCCTAGAATATCAGCAGCATTAAGTGTTATGATGGGAATAAATTTGATGGGAGATGATGATAAAATGGAAACGGAACCCTCACCTCCACCAGCTCCAAAACCAAAAAGGGAGCCTACACCTCCTCCTGAAAAAATGGAAGATGAAGGTCTTGCGGAAGAACAGAAGCAGGTATTTAGTTATTTAATAATTCTACACAAAATGTTCTGATGATAACGTATTGGATTCATGCGTTTTGTATCATTGGAGTGATGTTGTGTATAAGAAATGATCAACACAGAAACTATAGAAAAAATATAGTCCACAAATCACAGTCTAAGATTATTCCAAGTATTACCAGATCCGCATGATAACATATTGCATTTACGCGTCCCGTTTCATTGAAATGATATTGTATAAAAGAAACGAAGGAAGGATTCATTTGGACTCGTTCTTTTTGTGGAACTGGAAATCCTTAATGATTCACATAAAGGAACAATAATTCCCATCACTAAAATAATTTAATTAAATGAACGATGAACTATGAACTAGTTCAGTCTTGTGAACGATAAGTCCCATCCCTATTATATATAGAGCTTAATGTTTTGCCAAGTAAAAACATGGCAGATGAGATTACATCTGGCTTCATTATTTTCAATATAAAATACAATTTGTTCGTTATATATAATAGTATAATATAATATGTTATGTAATCTGTATTTCCAATAAATGTAATACATTGATCCACATAGTCATTTTATATAGATGTCATAAATTTATTTTCTATATCATTTTTATAGTTATGTGAAATGTCATGCTTTATTTTTTTTCGTATTTTAATTTTAATGTATAATATTTGTAGTTTCATTGCATTAATAATGTTTCATTTTTTTAGGCTAAAAAAGAAAAAGACTTGGGTAATGAAGAATACAAAAAGAAAAACTTCGAAGCAGCTTTAGCACATTACAATAAAGCAATTGAGTTGGATCCTACAAATATTACATTTTACAATAATGTAGCTGGTATGATAATTAAAAAAATATTTAGCATGCCATCTTACTAACAAACACTTTGTAGCTATTTAATATTGTACGTTAATTTAAGTTTTATATCGTTCAAAACAATAATGGGTTTGGTATCCTGATTTTTGACATCAAACTGAACCTAAACTGTTTTTTTTATCCCTGATTTTTTTTCTTTTTTAAATTTGAAACTATTTTTTTTGAAATTTGAACCTAACCAAACAGGAAAAATATTCCATGTAACTCTAACCCAAACTCAAATTTTATATTTTTTAATACATTTGTGGACAGTACTCCTATAAGAATGAAAATTTGTGGGAACCATTTAATATATTACCTGTAGACAATTCAGGAACAAATTCGACTACTGGTAACCAACTCGTAGACGTCCTTTCCAAGTTATTCTTTGAAAGTACATAATTTGTGAATGGAATTATGTTCCTCTTAATTTTAATAAACATTCATTTCTAATCTGTACGTGGTTAAAATACAAATAAATGTATTTTAATAATTTCTTATTTTTTTTACTTTTACATTTGCATTATGTACATTTTAAAATTTGAACACATGATAATGTCCACTTGTTTTTATAGACGGAATAACCTTTTTGGTCAAATATGACCTATGGTTTTACTCTATTGATTTTTATTATTACTAAAATAAATTTTAAATATGGAATTACCCATTAGTAATACTTAAAGATAATTTATATATTGCGGTATAATATTTGAAAAATTTGGCCAGTTTGTTTAGTTTGACAAATATTTCCAAGTTCAATTTTTAAACTGTACCAGATGCTATTAAATAGTTTGGTTAGAATTTTACTTGCAATGAGTTCGAATTTTGAATCGAACCAAATATCAAGGGTTCAGTTCCGTTTGGTTTGAGAATCAAACAGTTAAACCCATTTCCAATTAAAACAAAAATTTGGTAAGAAATAATTGGTTTTTAAATATTGTAATTTTATTTTTATAGCTGTGTATTTTGAGCAGAAAGAATATAAAAAATGTATTGAGCAATGTGAAAAAGCGGTTGATGTAGGACGAGAAAATAGAGCAGACTTCAAATTAATCGCAAAAGCTTTTTCCAGAATTGGAAATGCTTATAAAAAATTAGAGGTTTGAAATTATTAGTGTTTAAAAGGCTTTGAACTTAAAAACATTTTTGTGATCTTAGATACTAAGTGCTTTTATTATTTTAATATTTTTTATTAATTAACTGCTGATATTTTATCAACTTTATCAATATTTAAATAATAACAATTGGTGTTTCATTGGTATTGTTTATTAAGTTTTAAATTAGTGTAATACCGTTTCTTTAAAAGTACAAATTTTTATTACTTGAATGATATTTAGTTAATTGCCTAAGTCATTATTAATTTTTAAAAACTTATAATAATGTATCATGTATTTTAAATTTAGGATTACAAAAGTGCTAAAACATATTTTGAAAAATCAATGTCTGAACATAGAACTCCAGAAGTGAAGAGTATTCTATCTGATCTAGAGAAGAAAATAAAAGAAATTGAGCGTAAAGCATATATTGATCCTGTAAAAGCTGAGGAAGCCAAAGAAAAAGGAAATGAATATTTTAAAAATGGTAATTTTTAAAATAATTTTATAGTAATTGTTGTTAAATTAAAATGTGAAGTAAATATTAATAAAATAGTTTTTTTTTATTTTGTTCATTTTCACATGAATAATTTGTAATTAATTTTTGTTACAGGTCAGTTTGCTGATGCAGTCAAAGCTTATAGTGAAGCTATCATGCGTAATCCTGATGATCCTAAATATTATAGCAACAGGGCTGCATGTTATACTAAATTGGCAGCTTTTGATCTAGGTTTAAAAGACTGTGAAAAATGTGTTCAATTGGATCCAAAATACCGTAAGCATTTTTTGTTTACTGCATTTTACAATGTTTACATTTTTTGACATCGAATGTTTTATTTTAAAGTTATTAACCAAATTTTTCTAATTTTTAGTAAAAGGATGGATTAGAAAAGGAAAAATATTACAGGGTATGCAACAATCTTCCAAAGCATTAACAGCTTATCAGAGAGCTTTAGAAATAGATGCATCTAACACTGTGAGTTAATGAATGTTTATATATAATAGTGTTTATTTTATTAATGTTTGTACATTTTTTACTGTAGGAAGCATTGGAAGGTTACCGATCGTGTTCTATTGCTGCAAATTCAGATCCTGAAGAAATGCGTAAGCGTGCAATGGCTGATCCAGAGGTTCAGGATATTATTAGGGACCCCGCAATGCGTCTTATACTTGAACAAATGCAAAATGATCCTAAAGCTTTGAGCGAGTAAGTAAAATTATTTATTTATTTTTTTTTTTTGTTATATTAATATTCTTTTAATTTTTTATTTTAGCCACTTGAAAAACCCAGATATTGCTAGCAAGATCCAAAAATTGATAGAATCTGGATTAATTGCCATTCGTTAAGTCTTGGGACAGTGATTACATTTGTTTCAAAGTCAGTGAGCATCTTAAACTACTTTCAATGCTTATTTATGAATATAAACTACATTTTTGAAGTTTCTTTCCAAATAATATAATGTTAAAACTAGGCACGAGTCAAAAATTCAATTATACAATATTGAATATTTTGTGACTAGAAGGTATATAACAACTATTGTCTTAAAATGTATGATTAGGTTAATTTTAATACTGTTTAAAATAATTTTTGATTTTTATATGGTGTTCTAAATAATATGTGTAATGTACATTTAGTATTGATTTTAATACAACGTTTATAGATTATACACCTATCTCTTTTTACTCGAATAAAAATTATGAATTATGAAGTTAACTATTTTCCAATTATGAATACCTTAATTTCATTACTGTGGGTTGTAAAACTTGTTGATCATCAATAATTATTATTAGTTATGCAAGTATTTGGAAGTAGCATACTACTACTCTTTGGTAGACTTAATAAAGTAATTTTTTCACTGTAAATTGCAAATTTTATAATTTCAAACTACATTTTGTAAATATTTCATTAATTCTTATGTACTTCATTCAAATTGTACCAATAACTTATTGGTAGTGGTGTCGTCGTATACTATTTACAAATTTTAAAACATTGTGCGTATGCTACCTATAAATATACGATTTTGGATTGTTATTTCATTACAGAGGGGGTTTTCACAAAAATATTATGTTAAGGTAAAATTAAAAAAATGTATTTAAATGTGTAACTTATGTAAATCACAATTTTTTTAAAAGGAAGATTGCCTTTATGTTGATGTTCTGAAACTTTGTTTTTTAAAAAATCTGTTGCTTATCGACGTGGTTTTTCACTGCAAATCAAGAGATGTAGATATCGATTTAAATACCGAGTTCAAAGTGCTAGGGGTGGGACACGAGCATATTCGAATGGGGAAGTTTGCAAAGTGTGAGCAAAGAAGGAAGTTAGGCGCTCAATGTCTTATAATTTATAAATCATCAGCCTAATTCGTCGTACATCACTTTTGACTCCAAAAATGTAATTTTGGGATTATTGCATTTTAATTTTCAGAAAAATGTATGGCATTGTTTAAAATCATCCCATATCAATCAGATAATTATTTATCAATGATACAACATATTATATGCCAATATGAGATGTTTTTCATCTTTTCTGAAAACTAGTCAATATGGAGTTAAGTGATTTACGAATTAGGCCGACGAAATACTTATTACATGCATCACCTAATACCACAAATAGTGTAACGAGCACCTATTGACTACGAATATAATCATCAAGCGTAGATACTATTTTTCATGTAGATAGCGTACGACATTAAATTGTATGTAGGTAGCATATGACATGGCGCTACCGACTTATATTAATATCAGTATTAAAATACCAATTCATTTTTCAATCAATTTATTGGTCTTATAAATCACTAAATGTTTGCTTTATTTTGAATCGACAAAATGTTCTATATATTAAAAAAAAAAAATATCGAATGTATATATTTTATATATTATCTAGATGTAAATTTTCATATTTTTAACTGATAAAATTTACTGATGTGTTTATACTACTTACCCGTTAGTGTATTACTAAAACTTACCTATAAGTGTATTATTATTAAAACATTAGTTTTAAACCATTTTTTAAATTTTGATGAACATTTAAAATGAAACGGATTTAAAATAGTGAAAATACTTTTTGGGATATTGATTGTATATTAAGAGGAGAACTGCTCCATTTAATACAGTAATTAATTTATCAAAATATTTTTCATTGTTAACCGATTATTCTTCTTTATCGAGTCTTATAACCCCACAGCACAATAATTATCGGAACTTTGATAACTCGAACGTGTATTAGTCAAATCTTTGATAACTCGAAGGATGCCTCGGCATGCTCCTCTGCATTTCAATATTTCAATAAAATATTTTCTATTATTTTCGTATTAAATTACTTTCAAGTGTAAACAGTCAGTCGATTATTATTATTTATTGAAATAAAATTGTAATATTTGTATGTCCGTAGAAAATTTTCAAAAAATTGATCTCGTATATTAATAATAAACCGATGCCATGATATATAGAATAAAGTAGGATGATATGGATAAAAACAAAAAAAAACAGTTACAATAAAATTATACAGATAATTAAGTGCAAGTAGGACAGGTTAATAATAGATTTGTTAATCAAATTTTACTGAATCTGAGGTATCTAATAGACCTTGCCAGAAAAGTAAGTACTAAGGTCATGTATTAAACCCAGCAGTGCCGGCTAGGGAGGATACCACCGGTCTACCGAGTTTTAGAATTTTAACCGGTCCAAAAATAGTTTCTGGCCCTTTGAAAAAAATATTTTAGTGTACTATACCGGTTGAGAACCTTCCAAATTTCCTATTGTGAACTTATATTTTTCACCTCACACACCATACAATCGGCCCAAATATCGTACTTGCCTGGCCTATCCGGGCCTGAAACCCAGTAATATTGTGGTAGGTCACATGCTATACTCGATTTTCGCTTAGTTTGTCATGTATTGTAGTAACTAAATGTGAATACCTTAAAGCAGGGATTCTCAAACTGTGGTACGCGTACCCCTTAGGGGTACTCGAAATTTTTTATGGGGTACGAGTCTGGCCAACAAACCTTTAAATTAAAATAGAGGAAAAAACTCTAAAATCTATAAGTACCCTTCTCACTAATTTCTTTGAAAATAAGCGATATTAGTTTTTAAAAATTTTTGTGGATCATTTTTTAATAACTTAATCTTAATGGAATAAAAATGTATGTAAATCTGTAAAAATTCTTTACTATATAATTTAGTTTAGTAACTAAGAAGGGGTACTCAAAAAAATATATTTGTAAAAAGGGGTACAGTGTTCATAAAACTTTGAGAATCCCTGCCTTAAAGAGTTAAATTTGTACTCGAGATCTTATCAAAATTGTATACTCATTGTGTGTAATATTTGACAATACTGTTTGTGAGTACAACATTGCTTGTATAAGGTTTTCAAGTACGTAATATTTAGGTTTATAATGAGAGTCTGTGATAAAAATCAAAAGTTTGTAAGTACTATATACTGAATATTAGGTACAATAAAATAAAATATACTTAGCTCGGACAGGAAATAACAAAAACATTTAAAACACACAGTATATTATATGGATTTTACTTAAAATTTCTAGTCAGTCTTTATTATATATATATATAAATCCAACAATTAAAAAAAATAATGTTTTACAAAGCTTTTTAAAATGAAAACGTTAGTGGATATAATATAATTTTATAGTGTTTTATATGAATATAACATTTTATAGGTACTTTCAACTTAGTAACAACAATTAGCTTATTATTAACATAATAATCTTATGAGATTGTACATATTTCACAACATTGTCAAAGTATAATAATATGCATTCAGTGTTTTGACTGTGCAAAGTAGTAGTAAACAATATATTATATACAAAATATATTACGTTCGTTCAGTCTTTCATTTGATTATTATTTTTTTTTGCGCTCGGAAATATTAATTGAATTTTTTTTTTCTGAAAATAAAAACATTTAATATGGGTTAGTGATTTATTATTATATTTAAGAGATTATGTAAATACACTATAATAACAAGGATGGGCAACTCAAAGTTACTGGCAGGCCAGAGAAAGAAAAACGAAAAACTAACAATTTTTGAGATTTTTTCAGGTCAATTAGACATAATATATGTCAGTTAGATCATTAAATTTTCAAGTCTTAATATCAAAAATCAAAAATTTTATTATATAAAAACTAACAAAAAATGAGAAATTTCAAAGTGCTGTACTTAACTTAAAATTGATCAAATCTTTTTGAAATTTTCATGAAATGTTTTCGTAAACTATTTTTAGTGATTGGGGTAAATTTCAAGTTTCTAACTACATTATTTTAAAAGTTATGTCAAAAAGTAATTTTCAATTTTACAGAAATTGCATATTTTGCCCTTCTTCAACAGTTTTTCGCCGTTTTTGGAAAAAGTATCGAGAAATTGGAAAAATGACCTCTTTAAAGTACCTTCTGAGTACGATTCCGATTCTATAGAGATACTGATCAAAACTTTCGGACAATTATTTCTATACGAAAAAGTGTTTCCAGAAAGAGAGAAAAAGAAATAAACATCATTGTAAAAACATAAGCTTCTTCACTTAGTTCAGAATGTAAAAAAGGTCATTAAAATTTATTTTTATGTTTACAACTATAGTTTAATGGGAGATTTGATGATGGGTAGTTGCAGATGATAATTAGGCAAAATCGACTTTTTTATCCGTATCTCTCACATATGTAAGTAGTTCCAAACATAGATAGATAATATTTTGTGCGAAAATTTGCAAGAATTTTTTTCAACACTACATGAATATAAACATATACATTTTACAAAAATTATAATAAAATGAAATACACAGATACGCGCTAAAATTTTATGAAGTCATTTGAAAATGTAGCACGGGCCAGATGAAAAAAAAAGGCATGAAGGTCACGGTCACAGTTGCCCATCCCTGCACTATAAGAAACTTAATACTACTAAAATAATAGTTATTACTAGTCCTCCTTCTTCTACTTTTTTTTTCATATGCAGTTGTTGTCTTTCTTGCGTTCTTCTTTTACTTTCTACGAGTCTGAAAACAACAATTTAGTTGAAAATTCTAAAAACTAAGTTTTTAATCGAAAAATCCACCACTATAATATTGTGTGTAAAATTATTACTTTTCTTTTATGATTCGTTGTTGTTCCATATTCCAAAAATCTTTAAAGTCTGTACAGAATGGCAACCAAAGTGGGAAAAAATCTTTTGGCGCTACTTCTGAAAGGTTTTTACTGGTTTTGGGTTGAAACTGATAAAATCGCATTAGTTTAACAAATCTAGAAAAAAAAAAAATTTACTTCATAGAATTTAATACACAGTAAAAATATTTTATAAAATCAGATTTCTTACAGTTTTTTACTTTCTTCTAAATTTTCGTGTTCATTTTGTAATTGTTTGCTCGCTGCAATAATACAATATCAGATAAATTATTTATATTTTTTTTTTGTTAAATTTCTAAAACAACATTTATAAAATAGTTATATTTAAAATATTTTTGGTTTTATCGAATTTCCAAATTAACTATATTAAAATTACAAAATATTTTACCAGTTTTAATGATAATAATTTTGAATTAAGAATATAATATGTATAAATAAAGATATGCACCTATATAACATAGGCCCGGCTCAAGCGTTTAAACACATCTAGACAAACATGCACCTGCATTGGAATACTCCCCGTGGGTGTACTGAATTTTAAAGAAACAATAAATTGTGCAGAAAAACTAAACAACGATTGAAATTTCATTCATTTGCATGTTAATAAAAAAGTAGAAATCCATATTGTATTTGTGAATTGGTTATTTGACTCCACTTGTTTTTTACTTCAATCTTAAAATACCATTGATTAAATATACATATTAATAATAATAGTATATTTAATCGATGAACATATACTAACATATCCCTCTAGTATAATATGTTTATAATAAGTATTAAAATAATTAATGGCATAGATACCCATTGAAATAAATGATTCCATTTTTGTTTTGAACGGTTCCAAGTTATGATAGGCAGACGATAATATTACTTTGTCAGATTTTTTCTTGCAACCTAAACATAATATAATATGAAAAACCGTTAATTTGAAAATAATTTCCTTAATAAATGATGGTTTTACTGACCAGCTAGTTTTATTTTCAAGTCTTTAAGACCTTGTTGCAGATCGTCAAATGTTATGTGTGCTGCTCTGTCCACGTCACTGGGCTCTGGTACGGGTAACGTTTCTTTCATCGGTTCTTTACATTCAGAAATATATGTACGCACAATAAAATGCAGTAAAGTCATTGAATTATCTGTGAAAAAAAAAATAAACATTTGATATCTATTACGAGTTTTCGAACATATTGTTTGGAAATCAAGCAAGGGCTGAGCCTGAACTGATATTGATACTATAATAAATGGTCTATAATAGGTACCGAATTAAGATGAACGATTACAATATAATTTATGACTTAACAGTTTAAAATATATTTTAGATCAACAACTCTTGAAAGACTGGAGATATACATTTATAAATATAATTTTTTTTTGAGAATTTCTAGTTGACTGATGAAAAAAGGTATTTTTTAAATATGTCTGGTACCTACATAGTGTTTGTGGATGTTGCTACAGCATACTTAGCAACAACCTTATGTTACATTTTTTTTTTTTTATCAATTTATAATTATTGGTCAAGCACTATTATGAATTTTAGTTGTTACAGCTAAACAACTAAAATCAAAATCCATGAAAATCTAGGGATTCATTTCAAATTTAATTATTTATCAAAAAGTGTAAATAACATAATTTTCACAATTTGAAATAATGTTAAGGTTGATGAAAAAATTAATAACAGGAAAATAATTAACAGGTAGGTATAGTTTTTTATTTTTCTAAATGATAATACAATTTCATTACCTTTGCTTTTTACATCCCTGAGTTTGGGTAAAATTTCCAAACCAAATCCGTCCGCTTGACCGCGTTGCCGATTTCCTCCGTTCATATAATTTCCCAATGCCAATATGATGGCCAGCACTTTTTTCAGACTCTCGGAAGTCATTAAAAACTGCAAAATAACGAAATCATTAAGAACTATAATATTATTATATGATGATTAGAGCCCGGATTTCAATGCAAAATGCATATTTTTTGGATGATCTTAGGAAATGCTTTCCAACTACAAAATTTGTTTCATGTGACCGACACCTCAAAACCAAATCTTTTATTTTGCATTATTTTGCATATTTCGTTATTTTTTCATTTTTAGGGCATATTTCAGCATTTTTCAGTCTTTTTATTCGTTTTAATGCATATTTGAACAGTAAACTTTCAATTTTAATTTGTAATATTTGTACATTATACAAGTCAATAATTTAAATTTAGCTAATTAAAAATATTATCATACATATTTTTTGGTTTTTTCCTTAATAATACTATAAATCTCTCTGTAATTGCTATAAAGTTTGAATCTTATCTTTACTTATGGTCACCTGGACTCGACAGACGGCAAAGAGTAAAATAAATTAAAACAATACAATGTATACGTACTTTTTTCAGTGCATTTTCGCAATAAAATACATTTTTAAGAGCATTTTCAAGGGAAAATACATTTTTAAAGGGCATTTTTGACTGTTTTTTAGAGCACTGAAATCCGGGCCCTGATGATGACAGAGTTTCAATTTTATATTTACTCCCGACGTGGCCTTCATGTTGTTCAATTTGCTCGCTATGCTGTTTAGGGCGTCATTAAAATCGGATTGGAATATCAAGCACGCCACGCGGTCACCAAAATGTGGTATTTCACTTAATTCCAACAGAAATTGTTCGGGTTTGTCAAGGGGTTGGTCCGGATGAGACGATACGTGACTTTTAATCAAATTTAATTCTTCTTCTGTAGCCGCCTGTGTTAACAATGAAATAGTTATGTTTCAAAATATTGAATTAATAATTCGTTTTCACATAGGTAGTGTAGACTTACCACTTCGTAAATCTGTTGAAGTACTTCGACGCTAACCACAGACGTGTCAAAATTGTAAAGAGCTAAAATAATAAAATCAATAAAAATTAGATGTACAACACTATGATTATTATGATGTCGTTTATTAAACTTACCGTTTTCTATTTCGGAAAAATCCAAATGCAAACTTTGAGCTAGTATGCCTACATTCCGAGATCTTTTTGTGTCCAACAATTGTTTGAATTCCTTCGATATATTTTTATAAAAATTAAATGCTTAAAAAAGTCGATTTTAAAGAGACTATAATGTAATTTCGTTACAAACTCACCTCTGTTTTTTTTTTCTGTTGTACTTTTTTTTTCGCCACTTTCGGTTCGACTACCTGTCTGGAGAAAAGCTGTGAAAACTCGTTTATGTTCGGTATCGGGGCTTCTTCTAAATCGCTCCACAACGGTTTCAGACTATAAGAACACAGTTCACTTGAATTTCATCAAAACCACACACACAAATACACCCCAAGTTCAGGGCCGGATTTATATTTAAAAGACGCTCTTAGGCTAGTAAAAAAACCAACGCCCCTACTTCATAGAATATTATTTATTCACAATAAGAGCTGAGAGCCCCTCCATTCCTTATTAATTTACCAATTTTTTTTTGACTATATAAAAATGTATAATGGATTAATTTAAAATTATTTTCAAGTGAATCTAAAAAAATTTTTGTTGAGTAAGATTAGTAGTATTCTAGTAGATGGTAAATTAAATTTTCAGATAGGAATTAATATCTAGTATCTACAAAAAAACAAGAAGAAATCACCGTCCACGGCTCAGCCCCCCCCCCCAAACGTGGCATCCCTAGGCTATAGCTTAGGTAGCCTAGTCCTAAATCCTGCCCTGCCCAAATTTTATTTATACTCACCAATCGGGCGAATCTGGAGTAGTGGGTGTTCGCGTTTCGTCACTGCAGCAGGGTTCTTTCACAATAACTCTCGTCCAATACAGAGGTCTCATGGGAACCGGTGGAGTTATGGGCTTTTTACGCAGAGCTATCGAGTAAATAAGAATATAGTAATCTCGAATTCGATTTGTTTTTTGATTAGTACTCACGATCCCTTTCTCCCCAACCACCCGGAGGCGGCGTAGGTAATGGCGTAGGGCCAGCCATCGGTGGCGGAGGTGGTGGTGGTCCATTGAACCCAGATGCTGTTTTGTTGTTGATTAATGGCGGCGCAGGCGGTGGTGGTATGCCACCAGACGACGTGTTGTTCAACAGAGTTGACAATATTGGCGGGGGAGGAGGAGGTGGATTTTTATTTTTGGAAAATTGTAGAGGGTGAGAGGCATGTGATGTACATTCAAGTTGTTGTGATGGCAGTAGTGGTGGTGGTGGAGGAGGGGGAATATTACTAGGTAATTGGGGTAGGGGTGGTGGTGGTGGCGGAGGAGGGGGAATATTACTAGGTAATTGGGGAAGAGGTGGTGGTGGTGGTGGTGGAGGAGGGGGAGGAATTGAGCTTCCAGATGTTCGTGGTGATAGTGGGATTATATTTTCGAGTAGTTGTGATGATGATGGTGGTTGTGACGGCGTAGAAGATACAGGAATCTCTGGAATCGGATGAATCGCAGGTAAAGACGAAACGGCAGTGACTTCCGAAGGCAAGTTACTGTCGACGAGTGGTAATGAATGCGGTTGTTTATGAAGATTTATTTCATCGGCTTCGTCGGTTGACGAAACAAAAGAGGAGTTTGACGAAAAATCGCATTTCAAAGCTTCCACGGCGACTTCAGGCGAACTCAGTACGAGGGGGGATTCTGCGTTGTTGTCATTGACTGCATTAGTAGTACCACCGGCTATTGGCGAGAGACTATTGAAAACGATTTTATTGACAGAGGAACTTTTCGGTGTCGTCACTATTGTAGACGATTCGTCATTGTACATTATTAAACTACTATTCCCCTCGCCGACCGGAGTGTAGAACAGAGAGGAGTCTTCACCACCGTTAGGACTCAGCAGTGACGAAGAAGAAGGAGAATCTTTGGAATTTCGTTTTGGCGTCGTTACATTCGATTGGGTGCCGTTGACTTTTTTCACCGCTTTTTCGTCGAGTGATTTTCCGTTTGTTTGTCGTTGTTCATCGTGATTCGACTGCAGATCTATCGATGGGGTTGAGAATTTATCGGCTAACGTAGAGGACAGTGACTTTTTACGTCTTATTGGTAAACTAGTAGGCTTAATACTTCTAATTTGTGTATTGTAATCGGATATACTTTCAATATCGGGCATGTTTTCTTTGTGAATTGATCCCACGCCGTTTTTAAATGGTTGCTAAAATATACAAATACGAATTTATTGAACTTTACTCTAAAAGTATAACAAAAATTATATGTGTGTGTGTGTGTGTGTGTGTGTACGTAAGTAGCATTTTGAAGAAATGCATAAGTCTATGGCGGCTCACGAATCTTCTTAATATTTTTTTACTACAAAATTAGCAAAAAAGAAAAAAAACTTTATCAAATTAAAATTACATAATATTATGTCATCTAAGCATCACCAAACATTTAATCAACAGGAATCGGGATCAGTGCATATTTATTAAACTAATTTTGGCGTACAAAAAATTATATTTTTTAAAAATGGTTTGTTTGGTTGCTATGGGAACCGGATGACTGTCTTCGCGTTAACCGTTTTGGAGTATTTATTATTCACTTAACATTCTGAGAAGAGCAAAGAAGTTAGTGTTTTAGATTCAAAGCGAAGCAAAGAATACCTAGTAGCATATATATAATATATCTTCAATGATGTTTATTAAATTTTCTTCTGTAAACAAGTTTTAGTATGGAAATATTTGTCTAAAAGTCTCGATCAGCGACTTTTTGAAACCGGATTTGTCTCTAGAGTCTAGATATGGTACTTCGCATAGGCCATTTTTTTTGAATTTCCTAATTTTCTTTTGGGGAAACTACATAAAACTTGGCAAAAAAAAAGACTTTGAATCTATCTTTTTTAATTTAAACTTTATGAAAATTTTAAAACAGATAGAAAATATTATGAGAAATATTTTGGTACAAGAAAATTGGAAAATGTAAAAAAAAAAAAACGTTGGATTTCATTTTACACGAAATTTAAAAAAATTCAAAATTGTTTTCTAACATAACTTCAAAAATAATATATCTGGAAACTTAAAACTTTCATAAACTACTAAAAATCGTCACGAGAATACTTCATAAAAATTTTAAAAACATTTGAACGATTTTGAGTTCAGTATAGCATTTTGAAAATTTTTAGTTTTTATGTAATAACATATTTAAAAGGTGCATCCTAAGAAATAATAATTGAAATTATTTAATTTATAAAATTATTGTAGTAATGTTGTTTTAAACTATTCGTGTTAAATGTTTTTATTGAGAATATAATATTTTGGAAGCGGAACACTTAAAACCCTAATATCGATTATAATAATAATTATAACCATACCTGTTTTGAAACGGTTTTATTTTGAATTTCTTGTAATTCTTCTGGTTGACCATCTTTACCGTTTTGAACTTTTTAAATAAATAATATCGTATGTAATACATATTTATTATTAATCCATTAATATAAATTTTTAAATAAGCAAAATATAAAATACCTGAACTTTTGCGCGCTATCCATTTCGGTTGACTAACACGTCCCGGCGACGACAATGGGGTGTTGATCAATTCAGAATGAGCCCAGTAATACATCAGATCCGGCTAAGAATAAAACATAAGCATACATTGTTTAATAATTAGACATTGTATTAGTAATGCATCGGTTTGCGGAGTGTGAATAAAAGATCATTCGTAGGTGTGATTTTAATATATAGTTACAATATTATATTACAATAATTACAACACGAAACGATCGAGCTTATTATTTTGTGACATGTAAATAATATAGTCAAGTGGGGATTATCATTTGAAAATATAAAAATAATATTATATGGTCGACGCCTACTTTATTTCCATACGCCTACAAAATTTAAGCTTTTTAGTTTTACTTTTACCGAGCTCAACATTGATATCATTGCAATATCACGTGTGTGTAGAATTTCGTAAACAATTATTATACAAAAACACTAAAAAGCCGAACATACTTCGCACGATGGGTGGGATTCTCTAGACGGGTGTATTGAATTTTAAAGAAACGATTAATCATTTCTTCAATAAAACGATTTTGAACGAAAGAAGTTGATAATATAGTTTCAGTTCTAAATTTCTTATTTATCTATATTAATGATGTATAATAATTAATATGTTTCTTTTTTGTTTTAAATTAATTTCTCCTGTATTTGTAATTCAACTTATGTATTTTCGTAAATTACAAATTGTAATTTTTATTCTATTTCTGTATTTCTATTTTTAATTATGTACACATGTTATATTGGGCTAGTCCCGTTTATTAAATAAATAAATAAATGAGAAAAAAAAGAATGTTAGAAAAATGTCCAAAATTTTTTTTTCACATTATCAAAATTTTCTTGAGCCAAAATCTTTCTTGTATTATTTTCTATCTGTGTTTAAATTTTCATATAGTTCTGATCAAAAAACGATGGTTTCCGAGTCGTTTTTATCAAATTTTGGGTAGTTTTTTCGAAAAAAAAAAAAAAATTGAAGAATTGAGAAATTCAAAAAATGACCTCTTTAATG
>JAIPRM010001696.1:0-35690 GCA_025469315.1 Stegophylla sp. TES_Ste_2020
TTGAGAAATTGGAAAAATGACCTCTCTAAAGTACCATCTGGGTATGATTCCGGTTCTATAGAGATATTGATCGAAACTTTTGGTCCAGTATTTCTATACGAAAAAGTGTTCACAGAAAGAGAAAAAAGAAAAAAAATAAAAAAAAATAAACATCATTGTAAAATCATAAGCTTCTTCACTTCGTTCAGAATCTAAAATAAAATGAATTCATGTATTTTTACGTTCGTGGAGTATTCGTCCGTAATCGAAGTACGTCCAAAAGCGAGGCGCACCCACCCATAGGGGATCTTCAGGGTTAAGCCTCATCTAGGTTATACCTAGTTTACATTATAAAACATTATTTCATTATTATTTTATAAGTATAACATTGTTAAATAGTAATATTTATAACAATTACATAATAATATAAATCAGTTGGGGGGAGGGCGATTCCTCACAAATTGTTTTCCATGGGGGCAGTTGCTCCCTCTCGCCACCACCAAGTTACGCCTATGTGTCAGTATATGATATATTATTAGACAGCTTCTATTGTAATAAAATATTTGCAGAGAAATAGTGATGTTTTTTTTATCGATCACAGGTTTCCTCATATTATTAGTATTGTTGACAAAATATTACATTTTCGGGGTTTATAAAATTATAATACGAATTTCGCCGAAAGAAAAAAAAACCCGTTAAAAATATACGCTATTTAGATACTTAGTCTTTAGGTAATGAGGCAGCGGTATACGGAATATTTTCCAACATAAAACGTCTTATTAACGGTATAAAAATATTCTAGTGCCTTTTGACAAAACAAAATTCGGATTATTACTAGCTGGACATACTCAGCACGATGGGTATTCTTCAATCATCGAATGGGATAATTTTGATGAGTGTGTTGAACTTTGAAGAAACGAAAAATAATTTCTTCAATAAAATGATTCTGAGTGGTGCTTCAGTATATCCAAGACAATTTTTCTCAAAATCGATTAAGTTTATTATTATTATCAAAAATCGAATATTTTACTCAGCCAGTATTATATCCCACTTTTAACTAAAAATAAGAAAAAAACATTTTTTTATGAGAAAATTTTCAACATTTGTTTTCAAATTTTAAATATTTTTCTTGTTATTTTCTATTTATGTACCACTTTTTGGATAAAAAAAAAGGTCTTCGCCTTTCCCGAAAACCGTGAAAATGTCATTTAAGCCCTTTTGCCATGTAAGCGTCGAGTCATTCGGAAAATAAAAAAACCAAACACAGATTTGTATAACCAATATTCTTCGCTCTCTCTCTCTCTCTCTCTCTAAAAAACAGTTGTCGATTTTTTTTCATAAGGGTGGCTCAAATGTGTTATCCGAGGGTGAAAAAAGTCTAAATACAGACGTAGAGACGACGTATAATGCACAGTATAATATGGATACATTGTAATTGTATAACGGAATGATATAACGAATTATACGACGTTTTCGCGTTGAACCCGAAGATCCGGTCACACCACCATCCGGGACTTGCGAAACGATATGGGTTTGCGCGATCTGGTCGTCGCGTCCGCGTCCTTGGGCGTCTGAAACCAACGGACGATGTCGTCGGCCTGCCGTTTGATATGCTCGCGGGTCATGATGACACCCCCGTCCATCGCCGCCGCCACGTTTTTGGACTGCCCGCCGTTGATCGACGCCGCATCTCCGTTTCTCGTCCGGTTCCCCCAGTTCCGGTCCCTCCAGTCGAGCATACGGCGCTCGATGTACGACTGCTGGTCGTGCACGAAATACGCGAACGCGGCCAATTGGTTGTCGTCCGTCGCGTCGACGCTGTCACCCAAATGCACCATACATGACCTGATTTTGGCGTGCAGCGTGGCCACCAGTTGCCGACAAGCGTCCACCGAAGGGTTCAGCAGGCCGGAAGTAAGCCGCCCGGTGGACGTCGGATCGCATAGCTCCGGCCGCGGGCACTTTTCCGGTTTCGCACCGCACGGCCAGGCCGGAAGTGCGGAAACGGGGCAACCGTCGCCGCCGTAGTCGTCGTCACTGCCGTCTATTGTCTGCAGGCACATTCCCTGCAGCATCCGGTGTGCGTCCATCATGGTCTCTGTACATTCCGTCCGTTTCCGCGCGTGCAACTGGTATTTCCGGATCACCGGCACCTGTGGGCCACGCATCAGATAATGTGGTGTCAAACAGGCATGACGAATAAGAATTGTATTCCAAGGGGTGTGGTTTAGGGCAGATAAATGTTGTACACGGGTTGTAGTGATTACATTGTGGTGACATTTAAATTCATTTAAAAAAACATTTCCAACAGCAAAAGCTAGATTGTTAGACTGTGAGTAGAGCGATGAAGCTTGTGTTTTCATAATGACGTTTATTTTGTATTTTTTTGGTTTACAATCTGTGGTTTTTTTTTCGTATGTATATATATATATGTGTGTGTGTGTGTGTGTGTAATCATGAATTTAGGTAGAAATACTAGTCCAAAAATTTAGGTCTCTATAGATCGAAAAATTTATCTAAATGGTAATTTTGGTAGGTCATATTTCAAAATTCTCAATACTTTTTCTAGGCGCACACAAAAACTACTCAAAAATTGACAAAAAACAATAAAATACGTCATAACCGGAATTTTCATAAATTACATTTTGATTTTTTTAACATAACTTAAAAAATAATAGTTATAGAAAGTTGAAACATTCACTAATTACTAAAAAGAGCCACGTGCATACCACATAAAATTTTCAAAATCATTTGACCGATTTCGAGCTACGTACAGATTATTATAAAAACTTTAAAAACATGCTAAAATATAAAACTGGCTGAGAAAATGTAAATTTTTTTTTATTATCATAATAAACTTGTATTAACTGAAGTTCCGTTTAGAATCGCCTTATTAAAGAAATGTTTCATCATTTCTTTAAAATCCAAAATAACCAAAAGAGTATCCCACTCGAGAAGCAAAGATTACCCAAGGTGTGAATTACATCTTTTTTTTTATAATGATGTTTATTTAGGTTTTTTTCTGTAAACACATTTTCGATTAAAAATACTTGACCCAATATTTCGAGTATCAAATTTTTGAATTAGAATTCAACTCCAAATTGTACTGAAAAGAAGTCATTTTTGAAATTCCTAACACGAAGAATATTTTGGTGGAGAACATTTTTAATTTGTGATATTTTTATTTTTTTCTGTCTTATGAAACTGATAATTATTATTGTGTATTAACTAAAGCTCTTCTCAGAATTGTTTTATTGTAAAAATGATTTTTTTTTTTCAAAATAGGTACCTACAAGGAGGAGTGAAAAATATCCATGGTGAGAAGTATGTCCAAATTTATTTTTATTGCGAAAGGAATTAATAAGTACAGACCTACAACAAGCATAATAACAATGACATTGATATAAACAAATGGCACGATATGCAATTTTTGACAACGGGTGAGAAGGTTGAACTATTTTTTGTAGGCTATTGCACTAGCCCCTTGCCCCAGTATTGTCACACTTGAATAAGAGGTTTTATGGTTATTGTTATATTTTAGGTAAGATATGTTCGTTTATTTATCTATTTTCCATCTGCCGTCATTGAATATTAGTGTCCCGAGATGCCATTTTCGATCGTACGACAGTTTTTTTTTATTCCCTAACACTACGGACGTGGCTCATATATATTTCACGTCATACACGGCCCTTTCGTAATACCTTTTCATCGGGGGGCTGAATTTCCATATGACCTTCGAAACGACCCCATTGTGGATACCGATTTCGGCGGTTTACCGCGTATAGTGTGTACCTACGTGTACTAATATCATCATAAAAATAGCCGCTCTCGTGCACGAAATTCGCATGACCGTGTAATAACAGTTATTGTAAGTAGGACGAGAGAAGCAAACAGAGAGGCTTCAGCTGTTCAGCGTTATTAGATTTTATTTATTTATAAGCGAGGCGTTTAGCAGTATAAGCGATTCCAGTAGAACGAAAAAAAAAAAGCGTAAGTATAACGACGTAAAATCATCAGTACGCGTAGCTTGCAAGGACGTTGGCGGGAAATAAATGAAGAGGTAGAGGTATAATAAAATCAATCACCAAAGAGTACACGTGAAAAAAGAAAATTGTCTTTTAAAACTTACAAAACCAGTCCTAATTTTATAATTTTAGTCCTCCGATGCAGATATAAATATCGAGTTTCAAGACATCCTAGTATTTCACAACTATAGTCGCATATAATTAACTTCTGATGGAACGACCGATTAGATTTTAATGAATTTTTGATTTGCCTATTATATTTATTTAACCTGATAAATTGTATAATTTTAAGTTCTACATTATTATATTTAATCTAAAAATCAGTCATACCGTTTACTATTAGTACCATCCTGTATTGATTGTACTTAACTTTTGCTCAAGACCGTAAATAAAGCCCAATTCTAAGAAGGGATTCCAAAAATAATACCACTTTTAATTTTTTGATCAAATTATACTCTTTTTTACATGCAGTTAAAAAATTGAATTTATTGTTTTACGAGCAAAAAATAAAAATGTCCTCAATTCTTTTAATTATTATCTCCTCCTTCCCATGCTTGTACTTACTAAGTGAGAGGCAAGTTAAACTAAACTCGCAATTTTTTCAAAAGTTGATAAATATTGATAAATCTCCTAAATTAATGAGTTAAATTTTAAAGTTCCTTCTTTTAAGACTATATTTTAATCCATTTATCACTGTACCCTACCTAGATCTACGAATAACACCTATCAAAACAATAATACGAATTGCATCCCTTAATTTCATCTGACATCGGATCATACTTGTGAATTATATAACTGTTGTACTTATACATAAATAAATATATTAGGAATGTAATTTTTTGATCAAAATGAAATTCATAAAAAATTAACGCTTGAAACGAAATACTAATGAAATATTTCCGGAAAATCCAGAAAGGAATTTATTCCATAGTGTCTCGTTAAATAACAAAAATCATTTGTTTATCATTAATTGGGCTGGTATATTAATGCTCTGAAAAATCGAAAAAAATGTTCTAGAAAAAATTAGAAAATTCCTTAAAAATTTACTATAAAATTATTCATTAAATGTATTGTGTTACTTTCTTACAATTAATCAGTGGTATTATAAAAATCATATGACCAAACATATTTAATTTAATTTATATAATAATCGATAACTTTTTATTTAATATTTACACGATTCACCCAATCATAAATCAATATTTCCACATAAAATAGGTAAGTAGTTGCAATGCCATTATTTTATTCTTTATTACAACAATAAATCTTGTATAAGAATTTAATAGATTACAATACTTACATACAAACATTTTAAACTCACTTCGTTCGCATGAAATTATTTCAAATAAAATAGTTGTGTTAAATACCTGTATTCACGAATGATAAAGAAAAAAAAAATAATAAATAAAAATAAAAGCTCATTCGGTAGGGTCCAGTGGCTATTTGTGCATGTGTAATTTTAAACAATGAGAAAAATTTTGAAAAATGCTCTTAAAACTTGAAAAATTCCCTTTGACAAAAACAAAAAAATCCTGAAAAATGCATTTAAAATTAAATTCTTCAGAAAACGCAAAAAAATACAAAATGAAAATCACATTTAAATGATCAACATAGTCTGAAACACATTTTCCGCTTATGTTTTAAAATAGCGGGGAAAAAAATGATATTGCAACAAAATCTCTGCCCTAATCATAATATTATAAGCTATATTTTATTTGTTCGTGCAAGTTTTTTTGACAGTCATTTAAAACGCTATTGAAACGTGAATAAAACGCTACGTTTTATCGCTGCCAAAGTTTACGAGCGAGAGATAGTCTATAAATTAAACTGTGATTTTGTTTTCTAAAAAATATGATACGATGCACTCTATACTCTTTTTTATTTTATTTTTTATTTATTTTTCTTTTGTTTTTATTTTTTTCGTAGATATGGATTTTCTCATTTCATAACGACCGTTACGACATACACACACACACACACACAGTGCTCCGCGCGCGTAATACCCATCACCCCATCTGTGCGCGATAAACATTTTGAATGCCCATTCACCCGAAAAGGTCCTCTGGGGTAATCTTATGCGTTTAAAACGACGACGACGCCACCGCCGCCACCGTGCACATTATACCGCCAAGTCTATCGAGAATCGTTCACCTCCGGGCCAAAACAATTTAACGTCACCGAAATAAGTCAAAAGACGAAATGCGCGACGTTTTTGGCCACAACTTTAAATCGAAAAATCGCGCGGCGTCGGTTCGCCGAATGAATAACGGCCTCCTCCCGCTCGTTATCTGAAACGAAAAAAGTCATCGAAAAAAAAACTCAAAAACATACATACGTGATGTACCCACTGCATCTACATAGAACGACCATAACGAGCGCATACTGTATTATTATTATGTGTAAAATGAGTTATGTTATTGCGGTGTAAAGGCTGCGCGCGTTGAGAAAAAAAAATAAAATAATAGCTCTGCACTCGGAGACACGACGATATTGTAATATTATAAACAGTTATAGTTTCACGTTTTGCTCACTGTACGCGTCACAACGAGGAGTTTTTATTTTAATATTTTTTTTTCTACTTTTTATGTCGTATGTTATCATGATTTCCAGTAGTAAAACTCGTCTAAAAGTCACTTTTAGTATTTCTATAGATCGTAAACGGTATCGCGTCGGCGGTGTACTGCCCTCCTAGTAAAACAAGAAGTAAACGTCAAATTTTCAAAGTTAAGGTTATTTCATATTCGGAGTATTTGGGTAATTTTGCGTTGTTTTCTTTGGTAAATTATAGTATTTTCGCACTAAATGCCTTAAATTTTAAAATGTTGAATTGACCAAAAAATTGTCCTATACTATGGAAAAACGCAGTACGTCGAAGAAAATAAATTAGATAGAAATAGATAGATGAAATATTTTCATGGTAAACTAATATCTCAATGCATATGCTATATATTTACAAAGTAATCTTAACTTAAACTGGTTTGCAATATGTACACCATAATGTTATCTAAACATTTACAGATATTTATCAGATACCAATATATTAATAATTAAAACCATTTGTACATTATGTGCTGATCATGCGACTGTTATTATTTTATGAAGTCAAATTCACTTGAATGTGTCAGTAACATCTTTATGGAGATATTTCACTTGGTAGAGTTCATCTTTCTTCTGGTACCTACACGATGGTACAAGATAAAAATGCAGTATCTGCCCACATGCTATGGATGTTAAATAAACCAAAAACTACTTGTACCTTTTCAGTTCTAAATGTAAATAGAATAGCTCTGAAATATTTTTAATCAATTTTTTTAATAATAATATTTAATGCGATGAAGTAAACTGTGTTGATTTTTTACAATAATTTGAATGTCTGACACGTGGACATGTGTTAAGAGACAACTTAACTCCTCGATTCTAAGTTGAGTGCTTCGGTTGAAAAATAATAATGCTTTTAATGAAAAATATATAATATTTTTCTAATCCACTAAATCTGGGAAAAAAGTCATGCCTATGGACTAAAAATTTTTCCAAAAATCCCAAAAAGTTGACATTTTGAATTTGTTTAGTAATAGTTCTTAAAATTGATACCACTTTTCTCCAAATACACCAAAATTAAATAAAAAAAAAAAATTAAATTCAAGAAAATTATAAACATTTATTGCAGTTTTAACACAAAGCACGAAATACGATAATACTATTTTATGTTAATTTGTGTTTTAATAATAATTGTGTGCGTTTAAAAATTCAAATATTTTAATTTTAAACATTTACTCTATTTAATTGTTTTATTTGAATTTTTATTACTGTGACTAAAAATAATTTTAGGTTTATGGGGGATTATAGACTTTCGGGAAAAACAACAGTCGGGAAAATGATAATTCGGGAATTTTAATTCAGGAACAAAATGTTCGGAAAAAGGGGTCTCGGGAAAAATACCATTTGGGAAAAAAGTCATTCGAAAATTTTGATTCAGGAGAAACACTTTTACATAATATGTAAAACCAATAAAAACTTTAATACCAGATACAAAGTGCAAAATATTGTTATTGTTTCAAAAATACAATAAAAATAACCCGAAATTGGATTTCACAAACATGTCATAAAATCAGATGAAGATTCTTGCACAATACTGAATAGGTACACAATCAAAACAATAAACGCATAAAAAAAATGAAGAATTTCAAAATTTTATGAAATGAAAAAAGGATAGCTATCAAACCATCATAATCAGTCACAAAATTGCGTAACACATTTTTACACATCAAAATTATTCCGTGTTAATATTTATAAATTCAGTTGATTTCGAAAAATGGGAAATATGGGGTAATCCTCATCGCTTTCCCTAAAATCTGTAACTCTTATAACTATGTGAATTATGCTTATAACTAGAGACAATATTTCTATGTTTTTATATATTTTTACCGAGAGTATATATAGTTACATTTGGATGACCTTTCTGGCCGATTCATTTTTCCATGAACTCAATACAAAAAAGCATAAAAAATCAAATTTCAAGGTTAGAGAATATTATGCGCAAAATGATGTATTTTAGGAATAAATTGATTTTTTTTAAACATTTGACAAAAAATTTTATCGTTTATAAAAAAAATATTATATATATATATATTACAGTATAAATCACTATAACGAACATCGCTTAGAACGAGTTACTGCTTACAACGAGCCGGCAATGAGGTCACGGAACGAGCTCATAAGACTCTATATTAAAATATACAATTACAATGAGTATGGTTATAATGAGATACCAGCTAAAATAGATCAAATTACCAAATAAATGTTCGGTTACTACAAGCAGAACGTTACCTTTTTCCTATTTTGTACATATTTAAATCTAATCGCTCGTTATGATTTACTGATATATAAATTGTATCTTTAATATTATTTATATGTATTGCTAACGTATTACGTTTTTTATTTTGGTGTTATAGATAAACCCTATTTCTACGAGTTCTGGTGTTTTCAAGATTACAATAATCACGAGTAGCGGTGTGCCAATATTCTTCGTTTCACGTTTCACATGTCATTCAACCGGTTAAAACGAACGCTCGTTCTAATCATATATAATGAGGAGCTTTCAGATACAACGAGGAAAATTCGCTGGTCCTTTAAGCTCGTTGTAACCGATTTCTGAATTTTCTGATATGCTAAGCATGCACATAAGGTGTATAAAATATAATATATATTTAATTAAGTGGATAGTAGACTAGTTTGTAGAAATAGTGTCAATGAAGGATTAACGCGGAGACCACAAAAATAATAATAATAATAATAATCATGTTCTAAATTTTTATTAAGAAAAAGAACTCGAAAACGGTTTCTGACAAGCAAAGCTCTTGGCTCGTTAGCCCCGGGTAGAGGCTCTCTTTGGCTAAGAAACCGATTGTATTTTTATTTCACTGCATGTCTGCACAGATAAGTGCAGTGAAATATTTTATTTTAAATCATATTTTAGTTCTTTTAATTATTTAGTGAAATATTATTTTACTTGTTTAATTATTTTTGAAAGTGTAAATAAATGAGTTTAATTTTGGAGACTGCCTTGTGAGACAACTCTCATTGTTGATGTTAAGTTATTACTTGCTATAGGGAAGTCTCTATCGTTTCTTTTCTTTTTTCCTTTAATAAATTATTTCGTTAAATTAAAATAAGAAATTTTATTCCCGTGAACTGGTTTCGAAACACGACGGTTCTGTAGTTTTCTTGAATCAAAAGTATAAGTGCCCCTGCGGACAACATTAAAGATAGCTCCGCATACCACAATTCTGTACCCCCCCGAAAATTAGGTCAGTAGAAATTTGCTGTTTAATTTGAACGTGATATAACTATATTATTAACATATCAAGATAAAATGACGTTTGTTTGAGTATACTTACAAACATACACAATGTATATACCAAATAGGTATAGATTAATAAAATTATGGCTATTTAAAATATTGGTATAATTCAACTATCTTTTAATACTTATAAATCGTTACTTTAATTAATTTTTTTTCAGTATTTAATCAATTATTAGAAAAATCGTATACTTTCAAAAAAGAATATTTTTCCGTAGAAAAGATTATTATGATGAAATTATAAAGCATAAAAATTCTAACTTTCAGGATTTTAAATGCATATAAATTCAGTCACTACTTATAATAGATATTTTTCAGAGCTACGAATCACACGAGCCCTGATGATGATATTAGAGAGGCATAACCAAGAGGGTGTTTTAGCTGTTAGAACATCCCCCTTCGAAATGTCGTTTTTGTCAAAAATATAAAGAATATTATAATATATTAAATAAAATATAATAAATATTTTAATATGAAAAACAAGCATTTAAATGCGCACTGGAATATCAATTTTCAAGGTTCACACATGAAGAATTTTGAAAAAAAAATATTTGAGAAGATTTATATGCAAAATAGCCTGGTTTTTAATGTTATTCTATGTTTGTGTGATATTCAATGTTAAAATTTTCAATATTTGTAAATTTGTATACATGAATAAAATGTATTATTAACGAAAAAAAAAGAAAATAAATTCGTAGCCCTGTAGAAAGTCATGCATTGCTTTCAGATTTTGAATGTTTTTCACGCAGCACTAATTAACCATTTGTCTAACCAAAAATATCCTCTTATAAAATAGCAGCTTCCATTCTCTTGAATATTACCTAATATTTAATAAATTTTTTATTATAGAATAATGATCGTTTATGCATTAACTACTAATGATAGGGATTTTTTAATTTCTAAAGGATTTCGCCTTGTCGCTGCAACCATTCTTCTCTTTTTCCTGCTAATCTCTTCATTGCTTTATAACTTAGTAAGGATAATAGCTTTTTTATATTTTCTATGATTGTTTCTCTTGGTCGTCTTCTACCCCTTTTTCCATTTATCTTTCCCTCCATAATATTTATTATGAACGTGTCATGACTTATAACATGTCCAAAAAACTTTATTTTTCTTGTTACTATATTTTTGATAATTTGTCTTGGCTCCTGTACCAAACTTAAAACTTCCTTGTTTGATTTCATTTCCGTCCAACTTATCACCATCGTTTTACGCCACGTCCACATCTCGAATGCTTCTATTCTTCTTGTGTCTAGAGCACTCAAAGTCCATGTTTCGCTTCCATACAATAACACACTCCAAACAAATGTTTTAATGAACAATTTCTTAATTCTAAGTGATACGTGCCTGTTTGTTAAAATAATCTGCTTTTTAGTGAAAGCTTGTTTCGCCAGAGCTATTCTTCTTTTTATTTCTGTTGTATATTTATTTTCCTGTGTGATGTAATTACCTAGGTAGCAAAATGATTTTACTTCTTCTATAGCCGTTCCATGTAGGCTAATATTTGTTTCCATTTTTTTATTGTGTTTATCTATGATAGGGATTAGGCTATATTAATATAATCTACTATATTTTTGTAGCTGTTTTAACAAACAAATACTGAGAATTGGTGGTATTTTTCGATGATACTAGGTATCGACATTTGGAAAAATATTCAATTTTTACTGCATCAATTAATATTTAGTTTCATTATAGTCATTTGGTGGATATTACCTTTACAAAATCTAGCAAGATTTAAAGTTAATAAAACACCCCTCTAAAATAAATCCTGGCTACGCCTCTGGATGATAATAATAACAATAATTAATAATGATATTGGCGTTCGAGTAAGAAAGAGAGAGAGGAGAGAGAAGAGAGAGAGAGAATGGATTAAGCGAATTATCCGGTGCAACCTCCACAGACCGAACGCGACCGCATCCTCACCCCACGAACCACGGGTATTGTTGCCCGACTATACCACGACCGCGATGACGACTGTGCGATTTAATGGCTCGTTAAAAATTTCGGCTCGGACAAATCGAATTTCGGCGGGCAAACAACAATAATAATAATTAGCCTCGCGGCTTTAGACTTTTTGCCCGCGGGCAGAGAGAACAGCGGTGGCGGCGGTGGTGGCACGTGTCCGGACGATTCGTTACGCCGGTGGTTTCCGCGTAAAATCTAAGCTCGAGTGGGTGTGGTAACGTAAGACCGCGTGTGGTAAACCACAAAGTGTGTTTTGCGCGTAGTCACGTGTGCGCTAAACGATCGACGCGTCGCGCCGCTCACAAATCTCCGCAGAGCCGCACTACCACCGATCTCGTAACCGGAGTTAATTGGAACAAATTATTATTATTATTATTATGGGAGACGCACGCGCGCGCAACCGTTGTCGTAGTTTTTTTTGTCGATGTGGACAATAATGACTAGGACACAGTGTCAGTGGCGTATTTAGGATTTTCTTGAGGGGCGAAGGGGATATAAAAATAATATTTTTGTTAGACCTTTTTATTTAATGAGAAAAATAACAATAGGTGCACGTTATAAAATGTTATCGAAAAACTACCTAATTATACAAATGAATATTAATAGTATGAAAATAATACCATTTTAAAATAATGTAACTATACGATTAAGATTTTATAGCATTTTGCATATTTTTTTTGAAAGTCAGAAAAATAGCTTAGTGAGATAAAAATCTGTTTCACATATTGGAGATTAAACATATTATGCACATTGTTACATATTTTAATTTATTTTTATAGTAACTGCATATTTCAAAGTTTTCAAATTTTGGATACTATTTTTGAATTTTTTCGTAAAATTTTCAAATATATTATCAACTATTATTAGTTTTTTTACAAATAAAAAATTTTTTTTCATAAAAATTAATAAAAAATGAGAAATTTCCGAAATTTAAAAAATTCTTTACTTAACTCAAAATTCATCAAATCTTTTTGAAATTTATATGAAATGTTTTAGTGACTATTTTTAGTAGTTGGTGAAACTTTCAAGTTCCTAGTTACATTATTTTTGAAGTTATGTTAAAAAGCAATTTCCAATTTTACGGAAATTCGGGTAATTGCATATTCTGCCGTTTTTTGTTAATTTTTCGACTAATTTCCCATGTTTTTGGAAAAAGTCAGGGGCACCGGAACGATTTTTTTGCCGTAGAGGCAAAATATTTCAAGCTTTTTTCTAGAGAGCATAGGTGCAAAAATATGGGTGTCTATATTTTGTTACTAAATCTCTCCCCCCCTCAATTTTATAGCACCTATGCCGAGGAAATGTGTACATAAGTATAATTACATTTTTTTCTTACAAATATTTACTAATCTACGTTACACTTAATTAACAATAATGAGTATCAAAATAAAATTTATTTTTCTGGAATGAGAGATAATAAATAAAGTTCATATCTATTTTGCTGTCAATTAATTTGATATTCGGTATTTTAAATTACTGATAGATATAATATATTATTTGCTGAACGAAATTATAGAATAATATTTAGGTATTGTGAGCTAAATGTAGATATAAATAGGCTGTGACGTGGAGCTCTGCCTCCACAATATTTATTTTGTGGGGAAAATTGCCCCCACTGCCCCCATCGTTCCGGCGCCCCTGAAAAAAATATTGGGAAATTGGATAAATGACCTCTTTAAAGTACCATCTAAGTGTGATTTGGGATCTATAGAGGTAATGATTAAAACTTTTGGACAAGCATTTCTATATGAAAAAGTGTTCACAGAAAGAGAAAAAATTAACAAAATAAATAAATAAACATCATTGTAAAATCATAAGTTTCTTCACTCCGATCAGAATCTAAAAAAATCATAGTTTACATAAAAATATTATGTACAATATTCACTTTTCTTAAAAAATTATTGAAATATATAAAAAAAAAAAACATAATTCAATTTTCATATTATGTACACGAAATGAATTTGTTGCTTATTTTGCTATATATAAGAATCGTACAGAGAAACCTTCAAATCTAACAACTCTTGAGCCTTAGTCACTAGTAACTTGTCGTGGACCAATGTTCGTATAATATAATAAACATTATTTTCTAAAAATATTCTGGCCTACCACCTTAAGACCTTCGTTCTAGGAAACGTTTACCTTGTATAAATTGAATTGTTTCATTCACAATGGAATTGAGTGCATATTCAATGCGGAGTAGGAGTCCAAATAACGTAGTTCGTAGTATTTTTTCAATCTCAGTCTTATCGATTGTCAATTTTTTAAACAGACACTTTGATACAAAAAACAAATCTTAGATCAATTTTGATTTATACGTGGCTATATGATATGTTTCGGTGACAAACATAATAGGTCAGTATTTCATTGCAAAATGCTAATTTCAGTAATAGTCAATGGACAATATTGTTGCATTAATTTTTCCCAAAGCTGGAATAATTTTTATGTGAAGCGGAAACATTGATATTTGTAGTAGAAGTTGTGTGTGTACAGATATTTAAGCAGCTAGCCTAGCGATAATTATGAAACGATAGAAAAAAAGTTTGCGTCGATAATGTACAGTCTGTTTTATTGCGATATAAACTGTTTCAAAAATAAAATATGTTACCGACTTATTTTGTTGAAACCTGTTGGTATCAAATATAATTAAAATACTCTATTAAAAAATGTTAAAAATCTTTAAGAAATAATTAAACTAATTTCTTCTTATTTTAAAATAATATTTTTCTCATACCATTATTTTTCCTCTAAACAATTATTGGGTAGGGGAGGAAAGTTAATGTTATGATGTGCAGAAACAAAAATAATAATAAGATATATCCTCTGGTTCTTCCAAGTTTGGGAGAAATATCGTTGTGCTGAGGAGCCCGTAGGCGTCTAAGGAAGAAACACACAAATCAAGCACGTTTCTTGGGAACGTGTGTGACGAGAATTTGATTTTCTTAATACCATTAGTCCGAGTTATGACTCAAAGCGGGGGTAGTAAAACAATTATCACTGTGTACTACAGGCACGTATCCAGGATTTAATTCTTAGAAAGGTTTCTTTTCTAAAATAAGATAAATGATAAGGTATTAAAATATTTATATCTAGTCTTTTCGAAAAAAATAGGACAGTCTAAATGAAATAATTAACCTATTAAGTTACTTTGGACAAACAAAAAAGTGATTTTATTTATATAAAAATAAAAATGCATCATTTGTAATACCAATACTCAATACATTTTCACTACGTTTAGTATTTAAAATGTATATCTTCTATGCATATACAGACCACGCCAATCTCCCCCTATATATGCGTTCATGCTAAACTTAATAAAGGGTATTACACACAAAAAACGATTCTAAGTAGAGCTACAAATAATAATTTTCGATTAGGTTATCAGGTATTAAATATCTTAATAAAAAATTCTATAAGCAATAAGAATCTATTTTTATAAATTCATAAGCCATTAACAAACTTTTAATTGGCATTTTGGTGTACTTATGGGAACATTTGGGATTTTGAGCTTTATATAGATTTTACATTTATATTTCAATAATACCGTCGAGTAAAATCCAAATTTTTTTTGGAATGTCCAGTAATCGTTCAGTATTATTAACTACCTAAATAAAGTAATCCATATCAATTTTTATTTATAGTAAGTTATATTTAATATTTATAATACATTTTCCAATATTTCTTATCAATTAAAACTAGTAAATTTCGTAATTATTCGTCCGTAAAATATTGTTTTTTCACCGGAATATTTGCAATGTAAATTTCCATAATATGTACATAGTAAGTTTCATAAAGATCGACCGAACCAATTGTAAATTAAAAAAAAATAGGAATTATAATTATTGTATCATGTTCAAATCATTGTTTCATAGGAATTTAATACAGAATAACACATTTATAATAATATATTAATATAAGAACACTCAGTGTAAATAGGATTCACATCACACATTCTTCGCATCACGGGTGTGAAGCTCTTAGTGTATTTAATTTTAAAGAAACGATAAATCATTTCTTCAATAAAACAATTGTAAGCGAAAGCTTTAAATACTATATAATAATAATAATTGCTGATAGGATATATTTGACAAAATGTTATTTAATAATATTGGGTATTTCATATTTGTGTACGTGCATGCGTGCGCGAGTGCGCGTGTACCCTCACGCGCTTGTATATGAGGTAATAAATGTCTTAATAAAAATGAAAAATGCAATGAAAACCTATAATATTTATAAATTAATAAATCGTCAACCCTCAGTTATTAGTTTAATTAGAATTTTGATATTTTTATGGGAATCCTTGGGTTTTAAGCTATATTTGTAGAATTAACTTTTTTCTAATAAATCATCAACCCTCAGTTATAGTTTAATTAGAATTTTGATATTTTTATGGGAATCCTTGGGTTTTAAGCTATATTTGTAGAATTAACTTTTTTTCCAATAATAGGTTGATCGAATAAAATTCACTTAATTTTTTTAAACGTCCAGTAATAGACCAATTTTATTAATTAGTAACAAAATAGTCCATGTTTATTTTTATTTATAGTATTTAATATTTATAGTAATTTTACCGTACTTTTTCTGATTTTGTTTCCATAAAAACCTTGTAAAATTTTTAATTATTCATCCATGAAATATTTTCTTACACCAAAATATTCGCGATGTAATTCTCCATCTGTGTACCTTGTTTTATAAATCGGTTGAACCAATTATTTTTTATATGCATTTAAGTGTGTAATTTTAAGTAAAACTAATAATTTCTATCAAAATATCAACTATAAACAATTATAAAATAAAAGCTACTAAAGATTTTCGAGATTTTTTCAGTAACGTTAGAAATACATATGAACATGATAGTATTAAATTTTTATCACTTGATAACATTAAAATTTTATGAAATAAAAACTCACAAAAATGAAAAATTTACAATTTTTTTAAAATTTCTAAACTCACCTTAAAGTTTGTCAAATGTTTTTTAAATTTTTATGACATATTCGCGTGACTATTATTTAGTAATTAGTGAAAATTTCAATTCTTTATCTTTATTATTTTGGAAGGAATTACTTAATAACTAAAATTGATTTCATGATAATAATAATTTTAATATTTCCAGAATATTTGTCAGTACTTTTTCAGATTTTTCATCATTCAAAACCTTATAAAACTTAATTAATCGTACATAAAAATTTTCAATACACCAAAATATTCGCCTTGTAATTTTTTATCTATGTACGAAGTTTCGTAAAGATCGGTCGTACCAAATTTTTAATATGCTTCGAAGTGTGTAATTTTTAAGTAAAACTAATGAATTCTATTAAAATACTAAATTTAAACCTTTATAAAACAAAAACTTGACTTACGATTTTTGAGATTTTTTCAGTACAGTTGGAAATACACAAGAATATGTTTGTATTCAATTTTCAGATCTTAATATATCTACATTAAAATTTTATGAATGAAAGACTCACAAAAATCAAGAAATTTTCAATACTTTCAAAATTCTGTACTTACCTCAAAATTGGTCTTTTTTTTTAAATTTTATGAGGTGTGTGCCTTACTATTTTTAGTAATTGGTAAAAATTTCACTTTGCACACTAGCTCCATTGTTTTTGAAGTTATGTTAAAAAAAGCAAAGCAAAGTAAAGTAAATGTAAAAAATCGAACATGCTTCGCACCACGGATATTATTCGCTCTTCGGGTTAGATACTTTTGGTAAGTGTGTTGAAAATGACGACTATTTTTGTTCTTTATATTTTTAACTTCTTTCGTTCAGAATCGTCTTAATGAAGAAATGATTTATCATTTCTTTAAAATTCTATACACCCACTAAGTGTATCTGACCCGAATATCCGTGTTGCGAAGTATGCCCGGCTTTCTTGTCTATATTTTATTTAACATATTTATGTAATTTTATGCATTTTTTATGTATTTATAGGTCAAGTTTCGGCGTATACTTACGTGACACCGTTTGAGTTTGGCCACAAGTTGTTCCAGCTGGAACCAGAGACTGTTGAATAGCATGCCGTATTGTTCACCGACCGCGTGCGCTGCCTCTAGTTGGGCCCGTTGCACGTCCAAGCCGTCGCGCCGAACGCGCTCGATTTCCTCATCCAGCCGGAGTATCGACAGTGGCATGCAGTTGACGCGCTCCGACTCCAGTTCGACAGCGGCGCGCTGGCTCTCGTCCACGTGGTCCATCAACTGGTTGCGCACATCGATCATCCTGCGCACGCGCCGCTCAACGCTCTTGACCACCTCAAAGTAACGCATTACTTCCGACACGTCAGTGAAGCCCAACGTCTCGCACACGTAGTCCATGGCTTCGACCGCTCTGTTTGGCTCACCCGCGCCCTCGTACTTGAACCGGTTCACCTGTGCGGAATGTATAGGTAAAATAATCTTGGGATTAGAGCAAAAAGGTTCAAATATTTTCTATAATGTATACGCTTTTACACATTTTAAGCCAGAAAATAGTGCAATCCGAGCAATAACTAATGAGATACACAAAGAAAAAGGTTTTATGTCTTTGAAAATAACTTGTTTTTAACTGAACGTCATACGCGTGGACTGTATCTTGTCAGGTTTCTCCTCTCTAGTTAAATAGGTTGTTCGATGTTTTGGGTAGGCTGTCTCCTGTGTTGTCGGAGAGGCTGCTCAGTATTGTCAGTCAGGCTGTTCGTCGTTGTCGGACGGCTGCTCTTAAGGTGATGTTGTTTGGAGAAAAACTGCAGGCGGAATTCTGCGATCCCTTTTATAGGCATCGGTCCAAAATTTTGCGCTGATAGCACTGCTCAAGCTCGACCAGAGCCAATGAGGCTCAAAGGTGTGATCAACGTTGTCAGTTATTGGTGGTTGCGCGTAAGGTGCCACCCATGGCTGTTTGTGGTCAGCCACGCGTAAGGCGTCACCCACAACCGTCTGTGTTTGGTTACATCATCGCTATGACGTGTGGGGTCATTATCATAGTCATCTCTAATTCCGTTGTCTATGCAAGTCGATATGAATCTTATGATGTCGCATGAGAGCATCCGTTCGACAAGAACGATGACGCAAGAGACTGGTCTCCATAAGTTCTAATTGGTTCAGTTGCCTATGCAAGCTGACATGAATTTTATGATGTCACAAGGGAGTACCCGTTCGACAAGAGCGATGACGCGAGAGGCTGGTCTCCGTCAGCTCTATAGGTGGTTCGTTTTTGACCGCAGGCCACTGAAAAGCTACTTTAATATTGATAAATAATAATATAGTAATAATAATAATAATAATAATAATAATAATAATAATAATATAATACAATAATAATGATAACGATATTAATTGACGCCCAGATGCCTCATCAAGTAGGTTATCATTCTTGTGCCGACATACTCCCTGACGTTGAAACGGTGTCTTTGGCTGGTTCAATCCCCTGGAAGTCTACATGGTCGAATGATAGGTCGGCTCAATATACCCGTTGATGTTTTTACTGTAACTATTCTGACTTTCCAGCGTGTACAGCTAGAATTCTGCCTCGCTTCCACAGGGTGCTTCATTGTCTTCCCATACTAGTACCAATTCACCAAAGTTCAGGTTTTTCTGTGGTTTAATCCATTATGTTCTCTGTTGTAGATGGTTTAAATACTCCTGACGGCACCTTGACCAGAAATGCTGGCCGAAGCTCTGAGTCATATGTCATCTCTGGGTTCAAGATCTTTGGTCCACATAGACTGGTTCAAGGAATGATGTTAGTGGTCGTCCAACTAAAAAATGTCCGGGTGTTAGTGTTTCAAAGTCATCAGAATCATTTAATGCTGCACTGATTGGCCGTGAATTAAGACGGCTTAAACCTGTGTAAGGACAGTGTTTAATTCTTCGAAGGACAGTGTTTGTGTCCCGATAACCCGACGTATATGAAACTTGGTTGCCCTTACACCACCTTCCCACAGTCCGCCAAAGTGTGGTGCATGAGCCGAAATAAAACGCCATTTTATGACTTGTTGTGTTGCCTCATTATTGTGAGATGTCTTCGTATAGGTTTTAAAGAGAAATTTTCCCAAAACGCAATCTACGCCAATGAAATTGGTCCCATTGTCGGAGTTGATTTCAGCTAATTTACCTCGGCGTGCAATGAACCGTCGTAAGGCTGCCAAAAATGCTTCTGTTGTCAAGCTTGATACGTGTTAAATGTGCGCTGCTTGTATAGCGAAACACACAACAAACAACGCAATGTATGGTTTGTCGGTCGTTTGGCTGTGACAAACCCCGACTCTTAAATTGAACGGACCATCGTAGTCGACATCACAAATGTTAAATGCTGAGGCTGGTGTGACTCGTGACGATGGTAATGATCCCATCAATTGCATCGCTTCTCGCGTTTTCCATCGAAAACATTTTAAGCATGCTTGAACCTTCCTACGCACGTTTTCACGGCCACGAAGGATCCAAAATTCTTGGCATAGTGATGCCAACATCTGGGATGAACCGGCATGTAGTAATCGTCAGTGTTCCAAGCTGATTAACAACTGCATACATTTTCTGGGTGCTAAGATGATAGGGTGTTTTTCATCGTAATCTATTTTGGCATTTTGCAGTCACCCTCCAATCCGTATAATACCTGCGTTATCAAGGAGCGGATGAAAATTTTTCAGGTGATTATTTTCATTTACTTGGATCCCCTTATTTAAACTGAGTAATTCGTCCTGAAATAAGAATTTTTGAGTCTTTTTCATTCATATATTTTTTGCTTCTTTATATTCTGTTATGTCGATTTCTTTGGTGCCAAAAGCAGGTGTTCTTTTTTGTTTTTGCAACCTTTAAAAAACTGAAGACAGTATGCCGTTACACAAATAAGTTTTTTTACGCATTAGAAACGTAACAACATCTGATCCTCGGTATAGCTGACTCCTGTTAACACCGATGGACCTGGTGCCAGACGTTGTTCTGGTAGTTCCATTGTTTCTGGTGTCCCTCCTTTCGCCATTCATTTTTTGGGTGGACCAGCCAACTTGGTCCATGAGGCCATAGTAAATTTTATTGAAATTCATCGACTGTTATGCCTCGAGACATTAGATCTGCTGGATTGTTCTGCGTGCCAAAATTCAGCCACCGGTATCCACTGGTAAGTTCGTGAATTTTGGCCACCTTGTTCGCAACAAAAGATTGCCATGTTTTGCTTCCAGCCTCAGGACCAATCCAACCAAGAACCACGGTTTAATCGCTCCAAAATGTTATGTTTGATAATCGTACCATTTGGATTCCTTGTTTTACCTTATCTGCTAGATGAGCTCCCAACAATGCTGCACATAGCTCCAGTCTTGGTATTTTCGTATGTTTAAAATGTGCAACTCTTGATTTTGCACATAGTAGTTGGCATTTATTTTTACTTGTATTGTCTGTGCTACATATTATGTATATGCACGCACCATATACCAATTCGCATGCGTCACAAAACACATGGATTTTAATTGCTTTCGGTATATCGATAGCTGCATGTCGTGGAATGGATTTGTTGTTCAAATCGTTCAGACTTTCGCGGTATCTGAACCAGCGCTGGATCTGCTCTGTTGGTATAGTTTCGTGTCTTAACTGATATTTAATTTCCTCAATGCCTGAACAAACATTTTCACTTTGATTACGATTGGTCTCAGTATTTCTAATGGGTCGAATAGTCATGCCATATCTGACGCAACATCTCTCGTCATGATTTTTTTTGGTGATATCCCATTTTGCTACTTGATAGTCTAAAACATCTGTTGATGGATTCCAACGCACTCCTAATGCCCTAATGGATTGATTTTTCGATTCACAGAGTTCATGAACTGTTCCCCTGTCCTTAATTGGTAAATGAGAAAGCAACCCTTCTTGATTGGCACTCCATTTTCAAAATGAAAAGCCTCCACGGGAGCAAATGTTTGTTAACTCCTTCTGTATTGCCAGTGCTTCAGTTAAATTGTTTGTGCCGGTCTGCAAGTCATCAACGTAAAAGTCGCATCGTATGATACTTGCTGCTCTTGGTGACTCCGCTTTTTCTTCATCTGCAAGTTGATTTAGTATGCGTATGGCCAAGTATGGTGCAGATGCGGTGCCGTATGTTATGGTGTCTAGCACGAATGTTTTCAACGGTCTCGATTTTTAGTAGTTGACAATGAGGTTTGTGGATCTTAATTTGTTGGTACATATTTTCTATGTCCACTGTGATGACGAACTTTTGCAAGCGAAATTGGCAAAGAATGCTGAATAAGTCGTTTTTTATGATGGGTCCTACTAACATGACGTCGTTTAATACCACTCCCGTGGTACTCTTTGCCGAGGCATCGAACACAACTCGTAACTTTGTTGTTGAGCTGTCGATGAGAACGACTCCATGGTGCGATAAAACGACTTCTAGAGGGATTCCATCAAACTTGTGCTCTTCAAAGTGCATATGCCCAAGATATTCATACTCCCTGTTAAATTCTGTGTATGCCTTCTTTAAATCTGCGTTGGTTTCGGAGCGTTTTTCTAGAGCGTAAAATCTCATTTTGGCTATCATACGAGTATCTCCGGTTGCCTGAACTATTTTGTCGACTAATGGTAAATGTACAGTATACCTGCCATCAGTGTTTTTGTGATCATCTTTTGGTTTAGAAATACTTGTCAAACACTTTCAACCAGCAACTTTAGATGATTCTTTAAGAGGGTTGTTTTTCGAAATTCTCAATAGTTTTTCCAAAATATGTAAATAACTATCCAAAATTTGACAGAAACGCCTTTAAAACTCTTTATAATATTTTTAATTTCGGTATTAATTTTTAATCCTAACTTTCAGTGGCGGCTCGTGTAAATATGCGATGGCGTGGTCGCACCCCCAACAAAAATTTGAAAAAAGGGAATTGAATATTGTATTCAAAAATGGTTTTAATAATGTATTATTGTTTTATTTAGAATTTAGGTGTACTAAGAATATTCATTTTTTTTATTCATGTCTAAAAATATTGTCTATTTATATCATATAAAATATATTATGTTATCCTTATCAACGCTGGTTTAATTCCCAAAATCTCGACTAACGTGCTACAAAAAGTATCGCACAGAATAAAACTGTTGGTGTTTATCTATTATAGGTACGGCGGCGGCGATTTAGGTATGGGCTTGATATATCGATAGTATCAAATATCGATATTTTCCCTTGATATATCGATATATTTTGATATTTAAAATATATGATAATATCGATAAATCACTGATATTATTATAAATCAGATATAATAATAATATATAATTACATATTATTATTATGTTATATTTAATAAATTTGTATTTTATATTAGTTAAAAGTATCATTCAAAGTGTTCGAATGATAATATATTATATTGTTTAAATTCATATCAAAATTATTTTTACCACCTTCAAATTCAATAGTACATATGTATAACTAAAAACATCTATAAATTGCCATAGGTCCTGGTTAATTATAAATTTTATGAAATTAATTAGAATTTACACTTAGGCATTTGCCATTTATACCATTGTATTCTTTGTATTATTTCCGAATTCCAGCAATAGTATTTTAAAGCATAGACTTAACGCCTTGACCATGTTAAGTATAGAAAGTCGCATGATTAATGAAAATATTGATTTTAATAAAAATGTTATTGATCACTTTTTGTAACCTAAAGGAAAGACGAATGGATTTACTTTTAAAATTTAACCATGAAAATTATATACATAATAACTATTTTAAAAGTGTTTTTTTTTTTTTTTTGAGGGGGATTTTTTATGATTATGTAGCACACCCTTGTCAAACTATCATGAGCCGCCATTTCTAACTTTATGAAAATTTAACAACAGATATACGCTAATAAAAAATATATTTTGGTGAACGATAATATTTAATAGGTATGTGAAAACTATTTTATTTTTCTTAACAGAAAAAAAAAAATGGCTTTTTCCTGCTCTCTTTTATAAAACTGATCACTCAGAAACAAAAAATATGGAGCATATTACATTGCATGACTAATATCTTTTTTAATACATAATATTATGGAGTATATTTCATATGTTTGAAATGCTATAAGTTTTGAACTCTGATAATATTCCTATAATACCATAATGTACGTCATTTTTTATTTTGTCGCTAATTAAGATCCATTCCGATCTACCGGACATAATATCACAAGTATTTTTCGAACACAATTAACAAGTTTAATTCGTTTTCCAGATTTACATAACTAAATTTATACAATGTTTATTCAATTGAAAGAATAAAATCGCAAATCACTATGAATGGGACGATAAGCAACGGTCGGGGGTCGTTAATGAAATTCAAAATATAGCTTATTATAATATTTATAAGATATTTTTCATGTTTAGTTGGATTATAAACACATTATCTAAACATTCTCTGGAGAAAGTGAACGTTTGTATAAGCATTATACTTATGCATATGTACAGGGCAAGGTGAGCATCTCAAGATGGGTGTGGTATCTTTTTAAAAGACTTTTTTGGACTTTTCAAAAGTGATTCTAAATGTTATTATTGCGAACTCGTAGGTAAATAAATATCATTGAAATTTATAAATAAATATCATTGATATTTTGACTATATAAATATATAAATTTGATTAAGTCAAAATAATACTAATAATAATAAACAAAAAAAACATTCGCAATGCAAATCTTCATGGTAATAAATAGGGCACTGAATTTATGTAGAAATACCCATGAAAAATGAAATTTTAAACTAAAAACAAAAAACTCACTTAAAACGTAAAAAAAAATAATATATAGAATAAAATACTCTTAAAATTCCAAAAAATGCACTTAAAATTTTCATTAAATGTTTTAAAAATTATTAATTAGAAAAATGTGTACCTATTTAAATGTTTATGTTCTTATTTATTTTACATAGATAAAAAATATTCCATTTATCTAAGTAATATGTGTAAAGTAATTATTATAAACGTTTTAATTTATTTTCAATTTGAATTGATTTCACTGATTTTGTAGTCCTACTTTATTCTTGAATCATGACGAATTTAACGTTGAAATATACTTGTATAGCTATTGGATAAAATATTTTAATCCTAGAATATTACTAATGAAATATAAATATGACGTATGTATAAAAATGTATTTGTGTATTGACGGAATTTGATTAAAAAAATATAGTAGAATGAACTAAAAATAGAAAGAATTGGCTAAAAAGGCAAAAGAAATACGTAACATATTAAAATAGATAATGAATATGAAATAAAGGTTTCAAAATCGAAAAGCTACGTTTTATAATCAGTTAAAAATAATAAATTGATAAATAATACAAAATGCTGACGTATTTTTTTAAAAATTTACTTTTTGGTGTTTTAGTTATGTCCCTCTCTGATAAAATTCCTACAGGTGCCTATGTAACCCGTGTAAGGTTTTTACTCCACATAGACCCACGTGAAGACCACGGTTCACCCCCACGAATAATGAATAAATCGGATTAATTATTTTGAAAAGGCCGAGTTGGTGTTAAGCCGATTAATACAATTTTTACAAGCACCGGCATACGCACGAAGCATTAATTACGTGTGTTGTATAGAATAAATTATAATAAAAAATACTCTTCGATTGGAATCGGCTTAAGTCTGGTTTTTTGGTAGCTGTTTTTGTGCCGATTTGAGTTCAGCCCGTGGTTCGGAAATTCATCCTAATTTAGCGTGATCACATATTTGAAAAAATAAAAAATACAGAACAAACATTGACACTACTTATATCATAACTTATATCAGAAATAAATATTGACTTTTTCATTGATATGTCGTGGTAGTTCAAGTCATTCGATGAAAAATTAATATTGCAAACTGAAAAACATTTTATTCAGTAAATATTAGTAAGAGTATATATATACATGACAGAAAAATTTGTAGAATATGGAAAACCCACTATTTTGTAAAATATATATGTAATCACCGTTTTTAGAATTATATTGGTTATTGATAATTCAATTATAATCACTACTGTACTGTGAAATGCCCATGCTCATAATTTGTTCAAGAGGAATGTTTTAAAAATATAAAATACAAGATAATCATATATAATATGTTTATTTCAATGTATATTAATGTTTAATTTATTTTTATATATTATATGTATCATGGTAATTCATTAAAAATTTTCACCCTATTTTCTGCCTGTATCAATTCAACATTTTGGATTTATTTTTTCTTGGAATATTCAAGTTCCTATAAAAACTATGATTTCATTAATAAATCTTTTTTTTCATGCCACCTTAAGAATGTCCTGTGGCTAACACATTTTTTTATTTTATTATTTTTTTAATGGTGCCTAACTAACTAAGCCTAACTGGTGTCCTGTTAGGCGATTCTCTATTTTGTGACTAAATGTTAAAACTATTTAGTCGTCAAGTTTAAAGTCACTTGAAATTTGGCGTTTATTTATTTTACCGATTCTATACGTCAATAATTTAGACGACTAAATTTCATATGACTTAAAGAATAAAAGTCGTCTAAATATTGGATGACTTAATCTGATTACAATAATATTGTAAAATGTACAGTATGGCCAACGTAATTCTACGTCACTAAAAAAATTGATATTTGATAATAATTTTCTAAAATGTTCAAAGTTGACTGTTTAGACTTGAGTTGTACTCAATCTTTTTCTTTTTAATCTTCTTTGTCTATGGTTGTACTCTAGTTCGTCTGTGCGAGTGCTTAAATTTTTTTTGTTTTCCGGTCATATTGAATTATTTTTTTCTTCGTTCTTCGGATAAGATACTTTTGGTGGGTGTTTTGAAAATAACAACTTTTATTGTTGTTTATATTATTAACATACTTCGATTAGAATAGTATTATTGAAGAAATTATTTATCGTTTCTTTAAAATTCAACACACCCAACAATAGTATTTAACGGGAGGAGCGAAGTACGTTCGGCTCTTTTATAAATCATTTAATTAGGTACATACCAATCAACAATTTAATTTTAGTATTTATAAAGACTTCAACTTACTTGAACTTCAACGATTAAACCATTTTTCATATTTTTAGTTAGGAATGGTATAAGGCGTTCAATTATCATAGAAATATCATTTTTTGTAAGTCTATATAGTTTTTAAAATTAAAATCACTTAGATCGAACGGGTTACATTTGTCTCTTAAAATATATTTATGGAGAGTAAAAGCTCTATTACGCTCGTGATCTTCTATTTAATCTAACAACGCATATGCTATAAACGCCATAATTAACACTTAAAAATACAATTAAATAAATATAAATTTTAGTAAATAAGTTATTAGACCAATAAATTATAATATTAGAAATGAATTTAAAGAAAAGTTGTACTGCACAGAACTTATACAGTAGATAACAATTAACAATGACTAAAATAATTCAATCTACTTTTATTAATCAATTAAAAATAATCATAATAATATGATTTAGTCACACAGTTTTGATCATAATGCGGCTTTAATTTACGCCAAATCGAAAGACCACATTTAGTCACTAAATTAAGACGGTCTTAAACCACTTTTAGTCGATGACATATAGAGAATCGTAAAAATCATGGATGACTTAATTGAAGCTAAATTAACTGTTTTAGTCACTTCAATAACTTAATCTGTGACTAAAACTTTTAGAGAATCGCCCTACTGGAGATAATATCGATTTGTCTTATAAATTTTTTTTTTTTTATTATTATTATTATTTGTTGAAAATTTAACATTACCTTACTTACACATATATCTATATATATATAATATATATATAATTAATTTGATACAATCTCTATAATCATAATTTAGCTTTTGGTTTTATATTTTTATAACCATTTAAAGTTAGAATTTGTATGAAATGGTCAATTTTATTATTTTTGTATTTAATCAAAACGTTATAACTTTAAAAATTTTAAATATACTCAATAATTTTATTTATCAAAATATTTCTCAGGTATTTTTCTACATCTGATATAATTTTCATGAAAGTTAACTACCTGAATAATTTTATAAAGTTTAAGAATTACTGATCATATTATGACTGTCAATTAAAATTTATCTTCCTTACTATTACGTCACATATTCAATTTATGATTTTTAAGACATACAATTTTATACCATTTTACTCCGTATATTGTAAGTACATTTATATTTATGTTTTTGTTAAAATCCGTATTGGTAATTTTTAACTAGAAGAGCTTTAATCTTCTAAATACAATTGACAATTATTATTATTGTGTATTAACTGATATTCAACTCAGAATCACTTTATACAATAGACTACATATTTATCGTTTCTTTAAAATTAAATATGCCTACTAAGAGTATCCTAGAGTGAAAAATTCCCGTGGTACGAAATGAATAGAGATTTTATCTCTGAATCTATCACAAAGCTCGTGGTATTAATATGCCCATGTCGCTACTAGAAATTTTTAAAAGAGATAATAACCTTGGGGAGAACTGCCAGTTAGTCCCCTAAAAAAACCTTAATAGGGTCACAGAAAATTGCTAGAGTACCTAATAACACTAATCGATTTAAATCTACGATATGCGTTAATTTTGTACGAAAATAAAGCTTTTCCCTTCCGATTCAATAAAGCATTTTTGATATTTTAATTTATTTCCCAGATAAAAGAGTGCTTTCATGCTTAAGTGTTGAAAAACATACTACCTATCGGGAATGAATTAGAAAATTTGAGTAATCGCAGTGACGATGTGACTTAATGGTACTTGATGATAATTATTAGTTTAATTTTTTTAAGATTTGCTTTCTTTTTCTATTGGTTTAAAACGAAGCTATATAACTTAGTATATAAGCTATAAATTTCATTTATATTATCTATGTTTAAATAAATAAAATTTTATTTTTACTTTTTTGTTTTTTAATAATTTTTAGGTTCTCTTTTACAATTATTTTTTTTTTTTTCAAAATATGTTCTAAATTAACGTACCCATCTGAAATTATAGTACCTATGACGATCATTGCTAGAGTTTAGATTTTATAGACATTTTGCTCTCTTTTTTTTATTGATCAATTGAAAAGGATAGTATGTGAGCTATAAATTTAATATGCGTTACATTCACGCAATCTTATAAAGCTTTCTTAGCTATTTTTAAATTTATGGTGATTTTATTTAGATTTTTGGTATTTTATAGGTTAATTTCAAGTGTTTTATAGTTTTATAGAGCTACAAAATCCTAACTGTAACTATAATATATCATTTAAAACGATCATCTTTTCGACCAAAATGTAGGAAAAAATTTAGTTTTTTAGAGTGCGCTTTTCTTCTTACATACTTTATCCATAGGATACGTGAAGTCTTTGGATACAGACGACGAGGACGTGCCGTCCGATTTCAGCTCGTCGCTGTTGGCCGTCAATCCGCTGACGAAACTGTCGTTTTTCAGGTACATTTGCTGTATGAACGGCCCGTTGTCGATCCAATCGACCAACTGCATTACCTCAATATTATCATCATTTTCACCGTCGTATAACGATGTTCTAACAGTGCTTAGTGACTCTAAGTCGGATGCGGACGCAGAGACGGTCACAAATTCCGCATTGTATTCCGCGTCCAGCTGCTGCTTGTCTGAGATCAACTTCCTCCTTAAAAAAAAAAATAATTATAATAATAAGAAACAGTTTTACATTCGGTCAAACTGACGTCATCACATCTAAAACTTCGGAATATTGTAGTGGTCATTTTAAATTTCTTCCAAACTAAAATATTCGACAAAAATACAACAGTTACCTCTTGGTTATCATTAAAATGTGAATGTTCAAATACCGCTTATTTTTATTTGTCAATAATCTGTAACGCTTATTCTAATAGTCATCATGCAGTAAATTTATTTCTGCAAGTTTATCAAGTTTATCGTTAATTTTAAGATTTATTTTGTGTTATCCATCATAGTTATCACTAACCATAGTTATCACTGAAAGAGACCAAAGTCAGAATCACCAGTTAACCTTAAAAATTTAGGAACCTAACCAGAATCGGTATCTTTATTAAAAAAAAATAAAAACCATAACCTTAATTAAAAAGCGTTTATTTCGGTTAGTAATAACTAGTAATAATTATCTATTTGGTTAGTACAGAAAAATAAAATTCAAATTTTTAAATGTAATTATATTCTCTTTTGCTGTATATTTTAATGTATAAATAATAAATATACATATTTTTTTTTAAATTTGGCCACCAAAAATATTATTTCATTGCACCAATTTCTTCTATACATACTATATTTTACAAATAAATCTTCATTCTAATAATTATCTATAGTTGTACAGAAAAATCTGGCCATACTTTGCATGACGAGTATTCTTCGCTCCTTAAATGATTAGATTATACTGTCATCGTTATACCATATTTTTACTGTTTTACTAAATTTTCCAGCAGGTTTTTCTTGTTTTTGGAAAAAATATCTGTTTAAAGTATCACTTGGGTGTGACTTTTGATCTAAGAAGTTGATGTATGAAACTTTTAGTAAATATTTCTCTACGAAAAAGTGTTTCCATAAAAATATAAAAATAAAAATCATTCCTTTAATAAAACAATTTTAAGCGGAGCTTAAATCTATACAAGACAATTTTATTTTAAAGAGTATTACGTTTATAATAATTATTGAAAAAAAATAATATTTTTCACCCATTTTTATATCCCGATATAAAGATCTATCGGAAAAAAAATCGCCAAATAATCTAGAGCAAAATTCTAATTCAAAAAGTTGCTGGTCGAGACTTTTGGACACGTTTTTCCATACAAAATACTAAAGCTTATTTCTCCACTCAGAATCTATAATCGTTTAGTCGTTTTGTATAATTTTGGTTAATTTTTCCCAAATTTGGAAAAATTTATTGAGGAAGTCGAAATATTACCTTTCAAAAGTCCCATCTAGAGAAAAATTCTGGTTTAAAAAAGTTGGTAGTTAGTTACCTACATATAGAATATATAGTATTTTTATAATAAAAAGAAAACAAATAAACTTCATTGTCAAAATACTTGCTTCTTCACTCCACTCAGAATCTAAAATGCTACAATATACCCTACTACCAACCTATAACAGTGACAAGTAGCAATTTTCTTTCTAAAAATAGGTATTTACTGAAAGTAACCGGTATTTTTCAATACCAGTATAAACCGTTTCTAAAACCTTTATTTTTTTTAGAAAACTGGAACCGAAATCAAAAAAACCTAATGTGTTCCAGTTCCTGATTACTATTATATTTCCTTAAAAAAAAGGAAAAAAATACTCATGACCAGGTCTAGGGACTATGTGTGCATTTGCATATTTCTTTTGTGATACAAGAAATTTGAATTTCAAATTTGAAATTGTATATTTTTGCATATTTTTGATTTTTACAGCCTATAAATTCATATTTTTAAACTTATAAATTGAGATTACATATTTTATCATTTTTAATTATTATCACTAAAAATTAAATTAAAAAATAAATAAATAAACACAAACGATGACAAAAATATTATGAACGTTTAAAATATCGTTATATTTTATGAATTAAAATTTAATATATTTTTGGTTTTTATTGACAAAATATAAACTTACTAATAAAATTTAAAGAACGAAAACATACATAATACTTAACTAAAGTAAAATTAACTAACGATGATAGATTTGATCTTTTAAAGTTATTTTTCTACATACTCATAATTTTTTTGGACTTATCTTGTAAATAACTAAAATAAACTCATATTTAAGCGCATATTTTCATATTTTTAGTACCTATGTGTGCACATATATTTGTAATTTTAAGCGCATAAAGTCATGAGCCATGCTCATTACATATAAAAATAAAAGTAATGGAAGTAATGGAATAAAATAATAGGAACAAGAATGTCGCTTGAAATATTATTAATTTGTTCATAATTATTATCATCATCACATAACACTATACAATAATGGACATTATTATTATTTAATAATTTAATTCTAGTGCTCAGATCTAGATCACTTTTGCATTACTTTTTTTGAAACGGCGTGTTAGAATAGGGTGACCATACGTCCCGTTTAAAACAGGATAGTCCCTTTTTAGAAAATCATGTCCCCTTGTCCCGAAAACTTTCGAACGGGACGATTTTTGTCCCGTTTTCAGTAGGTGGTCCCGTTTTAATCCCGTTATTCCATATTATAAGCGAAAAGAAAATATCGTTCACAAAAAAAAATAATAATAATAAAGAAATATTTAATTCTACAGTTTCACAATGAAATCAAAATTAAGTTGTCGATCTTTAAACAAACATCAAAATAAATTCGATGGAATTAACATTATATTAAAGATGAAACTTTGGACGAATTTTCATTTTATATAACTTACATTTTACCAGACATCAATAATCTCAAAAATTACTTCAATTTCGGGAAACGGTTATAATTGGTACCAAATTTAGATGTACCTACTGGTAGGAAAGGAACAAAAAATGAGTTTAAGAATCCAAGAATGATATTTAAAAGCAAAAATGTATGGGTAAATTCTGGAACAAATTCAACAATAGAGAGTATATTATGTAGGTACTAATAATTATAACAATGATTTTTGGTAAAAAAATATTCCTGTGAACATTTTCTATTATATTTCAACTCAGTCAACAAATTATAAAAGTTTAAAAAAATCATGACACATTTAGAAATCATAATTAATCATAATTATTATAATAAATCCTAATAAAAGTCAGCTAAGGTATCGACCAATTTTTTCAAAATCACAACAAATAAGGTGTGTATTTAGAAGTGTACCTTAAAAAATGTACCTAATTGTTATTTTAAAGATACGTTAAAATGAAAAAATTATGTGGTAATTTTTTCATTATATTTTTTTTGGAGTTCAAAATTATTTGTCCCGTTTTTTTATTTTTATAAAAATGGTCACCCTATCTTAGAACATGAGTATCTAAACAAAAATCAATATCAAATACAATCTGAATAACTTGTTTTTCATTTGCATTTTTTAATTAGTCAGGGCATTTTTTGACATTTAAATTTGATATTTGTGACATTACGTTACGAACTATTTACTTACCTACCTAGAACACCTAATCTTTAATTCGTTACCTTGTATTTCATTCAAAACTTTTATTTTACCTCTAATATTATACTTATTCAAATTATTTTAAAGTTTCATAAAAATTGTTTTATATTATTACCCATATTGAATAAATAATATGAGTGACTATCGATTTTAATTTCTTTTCCATAAGTTTCTGGGTCATTTTAGGAATTTTCAGTAATTTTTAAAGCACCCTAATGTTTATGATAGATGCAAAAATATTTAATATAAAATGTTTCTAATCAATAATAGGGGTTTGACAATTGACTGGGGGAGGCGGTAGGGGAGAGTAGTAAGAATAGTAATTGAGGGTATGCGCGTGAGCAATATTTTTACAATCGGATTCGTAATTGCTAAAATTGTTCTTATTTCTTTTTCGTTAACTGTATAAAATACAATTTTCTACATAGGAATAAAGAAAATGAAAAAAAGGAAAATACTTTTCAGTTTCTAAAGTGTATTTATTTTTGAACTCATAAATATATAAATACCAAACTGAAGATATTTGCTACAATAATTTATTAGTAATACACAGTGGACACAAAGTCCAGCCTTAGTGTAATTTTTAAAACAAGGCCCATTCCAACATATTAAATTGTATCTCAAAGACTATCAACCCATTAATGGTATTTTAATTATTTTGATTTGAAACTAAACGTTGAAAGTTAAATATTAATTGAAAAAATTAACGCGTGAAGTCACATAATGAAAAATCACTCAACTCATTACTTAATTTTAACTTGTAAATGTAAGTAGTAAAAATAATCATATTTAAAAATTTCCCAACCAGTCTAATCGAAGGTATCGTTGTAAATAAAATGAATCGGCTATAAATATTAAGCTTATAAATTTCCCACCAGCATAAGTACAGTGCGAAAAAAATCATTAATAATTGAATTTCTGCACTGCGGGCAAATGTATACGTGAGAAAAATGAAATAGATTCGATAAATCACATTATGTGCGTAATCCGAGTTCAGTCATGAAATATTAAAGACAGTAGTGTTTCTTACGCGCTTTCGACCGGTGCTATTAAAGCTCCATGGGTGGTTTAGGGGTGAGTTTTCCAATCACCACTTCACACCTTCCCTCTAATGGTGTAAAGGTCAATCAGTTATTCGATTAGAGTCGGTTGTCGGCCGATATTCTAACCCGGACAGCTATTTATTGTTTTAACTATAATGTACGATCGTATGGTAGGGTAGGTGATATTATAATTAGATTTCCACACGCCACCGGACGTATCGCACTTATTCAGGCAAACATTGGACGTATTTTGAGGTCATGTAGTCGACTATGTCTCGTAAACAACGTTTCCAATTTTTATATTCTGAATGGAACAAAGAAGCTATTGTTTTTAGATTGAATGTATATTATATAGAATATATTATATTAATGTATAGTATATAAAATATATATATTTTTTTTTGTTTCAACACTTATTTTGTATAGAAATATTTTTCCAAAAGTTTTGACATGTAAATTTTTGAAAATAATTCGACTCAAGACAATAACTTTAAGAGGTAATTTTTTCAAAATTCTCAATGGTTTTTCCAACATTTTGGGAAACTAAACAAAATTTGATGAAAAAAGTCAACTTTTTTTATTTGATTCAAATTTTATGAAAATTTAAGTATAGATAAAAATCATATGATTAATGTTTTAGTACCAAATACATTCCCTTCCCTTTTTCTCAGTTACTAGTGGAATATAAAACTGGCTGAGTAAAAAACAAAAATGTTGTTAAGATTTAGTTTAACTGAAGAATAATGATTTATCATTTCTTTAAAATTCAATACACCCACAAAGAGCACCCCACCCAAAAAGCCAAAAATACCCATGGTACGAATTATGTCCGGTTTTTTCTCATGATATCGACCAAATGTTTAAGTAAAGTTTAAGAACACTTGCAACCCAAACGCGCCTATCCGTAAACGATAACGACTAAATAGAATTTTTCTAAAATATATTTCAACTAAAAAATCTTTATCACCGAAAATTTCTTTAAAAACCTGTGAGTGTCTTATAAACGAAAGATAATAATTTAAGGCAAGTTTGTGTAAGCTTTGTGCTTAAATCGAGTAATTGTACATCTGTGCAAAAATTTAAATATCGTGCGCTTACAATTTTATATTTGAGTAAACTGAATTATTTTAGATTCTGAATGGAGTGAAGAAGCTTATGTTTTTACAATGATGTTTAATTTTTTCCCTTTCTAGAAACACTTTTTCATACAGAAATACTTGTCCAAAAGTTTCGATCAGTATCTCTATAGGACCGGAAACATACATACCCAGATAGTATTTTAGAGACGTCATTTTTTCAATTTCTCAATATTTTTCTAAATACGGAAAAAATTTGAAAAAAATACGGCAAAATATGCAATTACCAGAATTTCAGTAAAATTGAAAATTACTTTTAAACATAACTTCTAAAATAATGCAGCTAGGGACTAAAAATTTCATTAAAATTTGAAAACAATTTAATCAATTTTGAGTTAAGTACAGCATTTTAAAAATTTCTCATTTTTTTTTTAGTTTTTTTTTAAATAAAATTTTAGATTCCGAACGAAGTGAAGAAGCTTATGATTTTACAATGATGTTTATTTTTTCTTTTTTTTTCTCTTTCTGGAAACACTTTTTCGTATAGAAATACTGGACCAAAAGTTTCGATCAATATCTCTAAAGAACCGAAATCATACCCAGATGGTACTTTAAAGAGGTCATTTTTTCAATTTCCCAATACTTTTTCCAAGCGCGGTGAAAATATGTCGAAAAATTAACGAAAAACGGCAAAATTTGCAGTTACCGGCATTTTCGTAAAATTGAAAATTTATTTTTACCA
>JAIPRM010001697.1:0-27382 GCA_025469315.1 Stegophylla sp. TES_Ste_2020
TTTCGTTAATTTTTCGACATATTTTCACCGCGCTTGGAAAAAGTATTGAGAAATTGGAAAAATGACCTCTCTAAAGTACCATCTGGGTGTGATTCCGGTTCTATAGAGATATTGATCGAAACTTTTGATCCAGTATTTCTATACGAAAAAGTGTTCACAGAAAGAGAAAAAAAAAATAAAAAAATAAACATCATTGTAAAATCATAAGCTTCTTCACTTCGTTCAGAATTTAAAAGCAATTAAAATCTATTTTTATAAATTCATAAATTGTCAACTTTTCTGTGATTAGAATAATTGGCATTTTTGTATTTTCATGAAAGAACTTGGGTTTTGAGCTCTTCATAGATTTAACTTTATTTTTCAATAATACATAGTTCCTGGGTTTGACGCTAGTAGGCCACAACTGCAGGCCGTGTACTAGAGCTTACTGTAGAATTGGAGAGCTTTACTTTACTTTACTAAAATTTATTTTACTTTACTTTCTTTAATTCAATAAAGAAAAGGGAAAAAAATTTAATGAGAAAAATATGATAAAATTTTCAAAATTATTTTTCACATTTTCAAAATTTTCTTTTGCCAAAATATTTCTCATATCATTGTCTGTTATATTTTTATGAAATTGAATTAAAAAAAAGATAGTTTCTGAATCTATTTTTGTTAAATTTTGTAGTTTTCCCAAATTTTGAGAAAACAATTATAAAATTCGAAAAATGCCTCTCTGCAGTATCATCTAGAGGTAAATCCAGTTTCAAAAGGCCAATACTTTTCAATATTTATTTCTATAAAAAAAATAAAAATAAACATCATTTTAAAAAGACCAGCATCTTCGCTTCATTCAGAATCCAAAATGACTAAGCCATAACACCTAGTAGATGACATTTCTGATATTTTAAAGGGCTGTTTGAAACTAATGGAATTTTTGCAGCCAGAAAACATAGTAACATACATTAAATAAAAAAATTTTAAAATACCATTATAAAATCAATACATTCTTGCTTTGCTTAGAATGTAAAAAGAAAATATAAATGTTAACTACATTAAAAGACTGGAAATCAATAATGGGTTAATCACATAAAAAAAATTAGTTAGACTCAAAAAACTAAGTTATGTGCAATCACCAATAACCTATAATGAGGGCTATGTGCCACGACCATAATAAAATTTATAAAAAGCCTAAATGAACGACAAATAATGAGAACCATGTGCTACGAGGCTGCTGGTTTGGTTATAAATTGAATAACTCAAAACCAACTTTTTGGCACTTGGCCCATTATTAATTTCCAGTCTTCATTTATTAATAACCACACTATATCAGTACAATTCCATATAGTGTAATGTGTATAAACAATTAATAATCTTTTATTTTTATATATTATCAAATATGCTCAACAATTAAATAATAAGTACAATTAAAAAGTGTTTAATACAATAACAATATAAATTACATATTAACTATGTACCTAATATTTTCTTACACAATAATATAATAGTATGGAAGACATAATTTATGTTATATTACTTATATTATTTATAACTAATATATTATGCGTATGTGGGTAATATACAATATAATAAATTAGAAAAACTATTTTATAACTTTTATGATATTAATCAGCAATACATTAAAAGAAAAATCTGTTCAAAATAGACTAGTAAAATTTATTCATTTGGTAATATGGAAACACTGACAGAAATTTAAATGGTCTCAAAAGTAAAATTCACACAAACACCTATGATCAAAAAACATTTTCTTGGGCTCTTGGAGTTCTATATTAAGAATTTTCATGTATACATTTATTATGGGATTCAACTTATTCTAATACTAAATAAAATTATGTAATACACTAAATAGTAACTACAAATATGCATATTATTTATTCTATTAGTTTTACAATATTTACCTAATTTATTGTATAATAATGATTATTTTAATATTTTGAAGACTAGTTTTTGAAGACCAATTAGTGTTCAATTTTATTTATAGTACCAAATATTGTTACTTCAGGGTTCTGAATATCATTTAAACTTTGAATTAATTTTAGTTCTTTATTGAATATTGAATTCTTTGAACTATTTTCATTTTTATCTGTGAATATAAGAAAAAAAAATTATACTCTTAAAGCTTAGCCAGGTATATGAATTAAATATTTAAAGCCATGTTTTACTTGATACTCACATTTTAAGGTCCGTTTTAATACTGCTTGAATAGTTCCAACTGTTTTTTCCATCGATTGTTTTAAGTTGTTATTAGTTAAATTCATCCAGATTAAAAACAAAGCGGTGAAAAAATCACCTGTGCCGATAAATGATTGATCAATAAGAGGAATACTTAGTTCAATGTATTCCGTGGCTAATAAAATAAAAATACATATATTTATATAAACACTAAAAATATAAAAATAATATTATAAGTAAGTTGAGATATTAGATTCTGAGCGTAGCGAAAAAGTATGTGTTTTTACAATGTTGTTTATTTTTACTTTTTTTTATGTGTAGCTTTCATATAGAAATACATCTCAAAAAGATTTTACCTGTGACTTTTTGACCTTTTCTTAATAACTGAACACTTAACATTATATACAATTTTTGAGGAACACAATGATTTTGTCTTATAATTGACCAATATCCAGCTAAGAATAAAATTTTTGGGAGACTAACATGTTTTGTTTTTTGTTTGATTTAATTGGTTTGATTTAACCTCCCCCCACCCTTAATGGAATTACCCTTAAGCAATTTATCAAAAATCTGGAGGGCATTTTGGATTTTGGGGGCTAAGACCCCAGCCTCTTATTTCTGCATAATATGTATCTCACACTGTTTGTTTAAGAAATCGATGAAAATCAAAATATTAGGTTTATGACAATAAAAATTTGGTTTATTTCATGAATTTTAGATTCTGAGCAAAGCAAAGAAGCTAGTGTTTTTACAATGATGTATATATTTTTTTTATGTGTACACTTTTACGTATAGAAAAACATCCAAAGTTTCGACCAGCTACTTTTTGAAATTGGATTTGCCTCTAAATGGTACTTGAGAAAGGTCATTTTTTGATATCATCCATTGTTTTCTCAAAATTTTGGAAAAACTACCCAAAAATTTGACAAAAAAGAATGAGAAACTATCATTTTTTTTTTTTTTTTTTATCAAAATTTATGAAAATTCAAATAATAATATAAAAAAAATTTGGCGCAAGAAAATTTTAAAAAGAAACGGTAAATCATTTCTTTGATGAGACAATTCTGAATGAAAGAAGTTAATAATATAAAGAACAATAATAGTCATCTTTTTCAATACACAGCGAAGAATATTTGTGGTGCGAAGTATGACCGGCTTTCTTGTCTATACTTTACTTTACTTTACTTTCTTTTCATTTACTTTACTTTCCTTACTTTTAGATTTTGAACGAAAAAAAAAAATTGAAAAATTGAGAAATTCAAAAAATGACCTCTCTAAATAAAGTGAAGGCAGATCTGGTTTCAAAAAATTGCTGATCAAGATGTTTGAACAAGTAGGTCCAAACAAAAGTGTTCATAAAAAAAAATAAATGAAACAAAAATAAACATTATAAAAACACAAGCTTTTTCACTTCGTTCAGAATCTAAAATGTAAAAAAAAAAAATAAAAATATTTTTTTAACACTATATTTTGTAAAAGTTTTCATATAGAAATACTAGTCCAAAATGTTTTACCAGTATATTTTTGAAACCATATTTGGCTCTAGATGGTACTTTAGAGAGGCCACATTTCAAAATTCTCTATTGCTTTCTCAAATCTGGGAAAATCTACCCAAAACTTGACAAAAGACTCAGAAACTATCTTTTTTTTTCTTTCTAAATCTAAACTTTATGAAAATTCTAACATGGATAGACAATAATATGAGAAATATTTTAATACAAGAAAATTTTTAAAATGTAAAAAAAAAATTTGGGAATTTTTTTCTAAAATTTTTTTTCTATTGACTTAATTTTGGCAGTACACTTATCTCAAGTTCACGGATAACTTATGTTCCACGAAACACCAGTTAAGAACCACTGCTCTAGATGGTCTTATAGAGAGGTAATTTTTTGAAATTCTCAATTGTTTTCTCAAAATTTTGTAAAACTACCCAAAATTTAACATAAGACTCAGATATTAACTTTTTATAATCCAAACTTTATGAAATCTTAAACATATATAGAAAATAATATGAAAAATATTTTAGCGCAAGAAAATTTTGAGAATGTGAAAAAAAAACTTTTGGAAATTTTTTTCTTACACTTCTTTTTATGTATACATGTTTTCATATTAAAATGGTAGTAAAACATACAGTAAATCCTATAATGGTTAAACCTAACAACACTCTTAGAAGTTCACTGATTATTTTAGTAATTGTTTCATAAAAATCTGTTCAATTGTCAAAGAGGTAGATGAAAATATGTACACATATTACATACAGTAAAATAATACTTACTAGAAACATTTCTTCCAATACATTTTATATCAGTTTTTGAAGATGTATTGGAAGAAGACACAACAATTGTCTTACAACCCTGAGCATATAATATATTCATGGCTTCATAAATGTCATTAGGAGACGATATGGTTTTACCTGATAATAACCTAGTAGACAAAATTGAAAATAAATAATAAATACTTAAAAATAAAAATTATTTATGAATAAATATAATTTTTTTTAACTCTAGTTCATATTCATTCGGCGTAAGAATATCAGTCAAGTGTATGATATCATTTTTATAGACATCCAAAATTTCTTTTGGAACATACATTTTTTTATCATCACCCATAACTGGATCGCAAACTGAAAAATATAGATTAATATGATTACATTGTATTAATATAACCGATATTCAATAAATTATTAACAGGCTATCAAGAAATTCATTTTTTTTTCTTGTAATTGTAATAAAATATTACAGCTTGAAAAAATATTTCTACTTATTATTCGTTATGGTAAAATTATAAAAAATGTATTGTTGTATTACTGAATATAATTTAATCATTAAATTTGAATGCATTATTGTCAAAAATTATGTAGCCTTCAACAACTACCCATATGATGTGGCCCATTATACACAAAAGTTTGGGCACCCCTGATTTATAACAAGGGTTTACAATGCTTTTTTTAGATCATTAAACATGGGAGGGGGTTGCGTTAGCACTATTGCCCACTGAAGGTTTAGAATGCTAAGAACAAAACTTAAAAAAAATCATCTTATTTTTTACTATTTTAACATTACTTATTACTTGTTTAATTAGTAACTTGTAATTTATCTATTTAAATTACTATTAAGTACTTAGTCACTTAATTCTATTTAGACATAACCAAAGAAAAATAAATTAGTACTGGTGCCTTCCTGGATGTCCACCTAACATTTGACTGTATCTGGCATTCCGGCCCACAAATTTAAACTCGTCTTACCACCTAGCTACTACCTCATCCTTAAATTTTAATGCAAAGATCTTCTTTTCTCGGTATGTTATAGTTTACTCTCCACCAAAACCAATCAATGCAGGGGTATCTCAGAGTACAGTTACTGTTTTTATATGTGACTAACCTACATTTCCTACTCGTCTAATTGGTGACAAATCTGTTATAGCAAACAATCATGATCCTACCATTGCTTCTTTGTACATCCAAGCAGTGGTGTAGCCAAGGGGAGGGCAATAGAGCCATGGGCCTCTTCATCAGTCGTATTTTTTGAACTTATACAATTAGTTTGAACTTTCATTCAATTAAATCATATTCATATAACTATATTATACTCATGTACCTAACTATATAAATTATTTTAAATTAGATATTAATAAATGAGGTTTATAGAGAATACCTAGGGGAATACAAATTTTAGACTTCCCCAATTTGTTTTATCCTAATTGCGCTTATACATCTGATCTTTTATAAATGAAAATCATATTCAAATTATACAGCTTTGAAGTTTGAGCATAAGAAATTCATAAGTAAAAATTAAATTTTTATGAAAAGAAATACCAACCAAATATCAAATCAGGATTTTTTTCTTTTAACATCTGATAAACTTCGACAACTTTCTTCAAGAACATCGGACATCTAATATAACCAGTTAGCAAATGTGAATAATAGTGTAAATCATTTTCAACAAGACCTGTTATCAATTCAGCTAAACAAAGTTGAATTTTTAAAAATTAAAATCAAATTCAAGTAGGTACATTTACAAACATACATCCCAGACATAAAATTACCCATTTAATACAATGAACTAAAAATATCAGATAAATTACCAATTACATAAACTGAGCAAAGTCTAACGCAATTTAATATAAATTGTTTACATATTTATAAATTTATAAATGATATTTTTACTCAAATTAAAATTTTTAAATAATTTGTATTTTAATAACTCTAAAACAATAAATTGAAAAAATGTTTATAATAAATAGGTAATTTGAAAAAAATCTTTTACTCTTTGATGGTTATCATTTAAACTTTTAAGTTAATATTTTAAGTTTTAATTTTAGTATATTTGAAAAGTATCACAAATATCAACATTAGGTAATATGATAAGATTTCAGAATACGTATTGTAACATCATCATTTTATAAAACCTGATGACTTAATTACAAACAATATTTCTAAGATTATCAATAACCCAGTCAATGAATAAAATTGTAAAAGTTACTTGCTAAATTGATGTCTGGCTATCTGGGATGTAATATTTATAAACATATTTTAAAATATAGTACTATAAATCAACAGCTTACATAAATTATTTTCATTTAATATTTGGCCATAATAAGTTTTATACCCAGTATGGTTTGATAGTTGTACAGAATTTATTGCATCTACTTCAAATCCCATAATCTGTGGAAAAACAAAATTTTAAACATTAGTTGAAATTTAGTAGCAGAAAAACAAGGAGTAAGTGTTTATTCACCTGTAATGTAAATACAGCACATTTATTGCCAACATATCCACTAACAACATGGCTCTGTATTGAAAGTACTCTTTTAATAGATTCCATAATAATGTAAATGAACTCTGCTAAATCAAAAAAAAAATTTACTCTTAGTATCAAAATACTATATAATTCAGTGAAAGATATTAGATGGTAATGAAATGTTCCAAAATATAGATGCAATTTAAAATATCAATCTAAATAACTTAATACAAGTAATAATAATCACATATAGATTTAAAACATCGCAGTTCAGTAACTAACAACCCCCAGATAAGAATATAATATATAAGTACCTACATATATCAAACCATATCAACTGGATAATTTATAACTTGTTTCAAAATCATAATCAACAATTTTATAAAATGAAAAATCCATAGTATATTAGTATATAAGTATATATTATATTAGTATATATATTATATGACTACAGATTAAATAATTTTATTTTATAATCTGTGACTTTGCAATCAATATTATTTCATTTATAATATCATTATTAGCAATCCCATGTTAATTAATTTGTCAAATTGTTATACACATAAATAATTTTATTACATTATTAAATTTGGTCTTATTAATAATACATAAATAATAAATTACTTTTCATCCAAAAATATAATTTCATTATTCATTTTTATCCTTGGACCACGAGCTCATACCTACAATTTTATTAGTACTTTAGTATAAGTCCTATAAAAATAAAATTGACATAATAATTTAAGTCCAAAGATTATAATTATCACTTTACACAGTTTTAATTTAAGCACAGATTAATCTGGGGTGTAACTGTATAATATATTTTACATAGGTACTATCTTAAATAAAATTGTATTACCAATTAATAACCTACCTAGATGAATTTGATTATCAGATAATCAAAAGCATTGGTTAGACATGTAGTAATGGCTGTAATTCCACAGACCTATATTATAGATCTATACCACACCTAAACACAATTCACAAGTTATACCCAAATTGTATAATTTAAGATAATATTATACTACATTCAATTCTTAGAAATAGGTGTATCTAAGTACTAAAATTTAAGTAAACCATTCTTTATTTTATAAAATAATTAGTTAATTATACTTTATTTTGAATAGTGACCACAGATATATATATATATATATATATATAATAAATATTATAAATATCTGTGCATAGAAAACAGATAATCTGTATCCTGTGTTAGTGACTGACCCAAATTTTGATAACCAAGATTAATAGATAATATTATCAATGAGCTTACAGTTGATAACATCTAATTTATTTAAGAGCAATGAACATTAAACCAGAGACAGAATAGATGAGTTAGATGATTATGAGCCAGGACATTAATTAGACGAAATGTGACATGACTAAATTTAGTCATGAAATATTGAAATGTGACATATTATAAAATATTTGATTGTGACCACAGGCCACAGATTAACTTATTCTGTTCTACTTCTATGAACTATGATTACTTGCTAAGATCCATAATATATGTGATGGATTAAACTAAATATTTCTATCTGATACATTAATATCCAAAATCCACAATTATATTTTGAAAATAAACTATATACATCAAATAATATTATTAATAGTATAAGCCATAAGGTATATAATATATTGAATGCACATTCTTTTATTTTTATTTGATGACAAATATTTTATTATGAATGATTATGACTTATAGTCTAAAAGTAGGTAATTAAAATATAAAATACATCACTATTACCATGGCTAAATATTAAGCACTGGTTATTTTACCCGGTGTTAAGGCAATTAGTTTATAGCTAAATTACTTGAAAACATGTAAAGAATATACTGAGTGTTTTATAAAATATACAGATATATTATACTACTTTCATAAAGTAAAATTTTCAATGTTCGTATATTAAAACAATTAAACTTTAATACATTTCTAAACAACTCTTAAATTAAAATATGAACACTAATACAACGCTTTTAAATAATTTAAATTATTATATATTATTATTATATTTATTATTAATTGTAATTAATTATTATTATGATTTCAATGTAAAACCATGCTTTTTACCTAATAATGATCGTCAGGAAATTGACTTCCACGAATTGTGATAGTGAACACTGAAAGCTAAATAACTAAAAAAAAAATTGAATAGCACTAACTACTATGTAGGTAGGTTAGGTACCTATTAAATACAAATGGTTTAACAAAAAAAACGCCTGGTAGCCAGTAGATATTATTTGACATGCGTCGTTCACATTATTACTTATCAGTTATCAATATTAAAATAGTATATTTATTATAGTTATTTATTACTTTATTAGTTTATAAGTTGTTAAGACTATCACTGGCTTCAAATAATTACTATTTAAATTTTAAATGATGGCAGGTTGAAATATGAAATATATAGTATATTATGATACTCTGGCATTTGTAAATTTGAATTTTGTAATTATTCAGCATACTCAGTATTTATTACTTATTTATAAAAAGCTATAAATGCTTAGTATTTACCATTTATAATTTTTTAGATTCCGAGTGGAGCAAAGAGGCTTATGTTTTTACAATTATGTTTATTATTTTACAATGATGTTTATTACTTTTTATTTTTTTCTTCTTTCTGTAAACACTTTATAGTACCTATAGAAATACTTCTCCAAAAATTTTGATTAGCATTTCTATGTATGTGAAATCACACCTAGATGATACTTAAGAGTGGTCATTTTTCAAATTTCTCAATACTTTTTTCAAAATAGCAGAAAATTGGCAATAAACGGCAAAATATACAATTACTAGAATTTTCGTAAAATCAAAAATTGTTTTTTAACAAAATTAAAAAAAAAATGCAGGTAGAAACATGAAACTTTTACCAACTACTAAAAATAATCACTTAAAAAATTTTTAAAAACATTTGATCAATTTTGAGTTAAGTACAGCATTTTGAAAATTTCACATTTTTTGTTAGTTTTTATGTAATAAAATTTTTGATTTTTGAAAATTTAATATGATCTCACTCATATATACATACACTCACATATACACTCTATACTCTACACTCATATATGTCTAATTGACCTGTAAGAATCTCAAAAATCGTAAGTCAGTTTTTTTCTCTATAACCGTTTGAAGTTAGAATTTCGTTAGTTTTGTCTAAAATTACACACTTTAAGAGGCGTATTTACGAGGGTGATCCAGGGGGTACAGGACCCCCTCCCAGAACTAAAAATAGATTCAAAGCAAACAAATTATCTTTCAATGAATTAGGTATTAAAGGTATGAAATTCAACGAAGGAGAGGGCAATTCTAATTGAAAACCTTTTAGATTCTAAGTAGACCCCTTAAAAATTACTATCTAATAATTCTAATATATATGTTAGTTATGTTAAGGGTAGACGGTAGAGTATGAAATCGGGTAGTGTACACATTACCCGGGTATTGTAAACATTCATTACCCATAATATAAACAGTATAATGTGTACTATGGCCGTATCCAGCCATATTTTTTTTTTTAGGGGGGAGGTTTAAATTTAAGGTGAACTGCTAACATGATTTTTAGATTTTTAACCAATTCGAACCATATTAGTTTTTAGGTACCTATAAAAATGTAGGTAATTATATAATTCATAATATTATAATATGATAGATACACATTTTGCTATAAACTTGTAAGATATTTCAACTATATTATACATATATATATATAACGTCCATATAGACGGTCAAAACTATGGGCAGATGACAATGATAACGTCACATAATAGTTATTTATTATATCCTTCTATAGGATTTATACCTAAAAAAAAACTTACCTTGTTTTACAATTTACACATAGTTTTACCCATGACAAAATAAATAGGCATGCACAAAAAAACAGTTTTCGCCTGAGTTGGCACACCCTCATTCGCATACCCATAATACTATACTTGTAGTTCTCAGCATTTCATTGGTTGCCGATAATATGATAGTTATTATAACTAAATATTATATAAATATAGGTATTATGAATAGTCGTGTCATAATTATTATTATCTGTTTCGTTATGGTTTTACCCCTCGTAAAGCAGTGCACACACTATTTTAGATTCCATTTTTACATGTACTGAGTAAATATTATTTACCTCACGATAATTTCAGGAATAATAACTCTATTAATATGATTCACAAAAAAATAGTAAATTATTTTATAACAGAAATACACAAATTTTGTTCCTTTTCTAATTCATGAATATAATATATACTACGAAGTACTATTGTGATATACGCTAAACAGAAAGAATTAACATACAGAGTGATTCAAAAAAATTTTTAGACACCCATGTATTTGACTTCATGATGCTCTAGACTCTAGAGCAGTGGTTTTCAACCTTTTTTGATTCGTAACCTCCAATTTTTATTTTTTCAATAATGCGACCCATAGGCGCAATTAGAGGGAGGCTTGAGGGGTTTAGCCACTTCAAAACTACTCATATCCCCCCAGAATTTCTAAGAATTACATTAGATTAAAGCCTTTTTGGGGCGCTAAATCAATCAAATAATAGCCCCCTGCCCCCTCAAAAATGTTTTTCAAGTTGCGCTAATGATGCGACCTCTTCTTTTCTCGTTAACTTTTTTTTCCTTTCTCAATTTAAACTCTTGTATACATTTCATTGTATGCACGCTTAATTATCCTGTTTTAATTAAATGTTCATTTATTATATTTGTAGGTTTTTTATTTATTTATTTAAAAAACTTTTTTTTTTCTCGAACTGAGAACTCAATGATTACCTTACAATTATATATTTTGCAAGATACAAAATAATTTAAGATATTAACAAAAGAAATATAAAATTCATAAGGTAACATGTACAATTTACAATAAAGAAAAAGTGGGTTCTATATTGGCAATTCGCTTCATCCTTGCAAGGGATTCATTAGTGGCGTAGTTTGTGATACTTATTTGAATAAAGCACTGATAATTACTTCAAGTGAACTATTTTATTTTATTTACACAATATTAATACGTGTGGGGTAATAATTTACCTAATGTGAGACTTAAGAAACGGGTTAAGGAACACTTTTTAAAAAATTTTAAATTAATACAGAAAAAATCATCAAGAGTATAAGCAAAAAAAATTTTTTTGGATTTTTTTTTTTTGGGTTTGAACCCGGAAAACCCTTTCCCTGAATACGGGCATGATGTGTAGTACATTATCCACCTTGAATATCTAAAATACATACATTATACTGCTAATGTACACATTAGCTATGGATAAAGTATGAAGTTAAGACTCGGGAGTTTATGTATATAATGTAAGTATTTATGAATATAATGTAAGGTCGATAGAAAGATAATACTCAAGAATAACATAGGTACTAATGAGAAAAAAAATATTTATTAGGAAATGAGATATTTAAAGCTGAACACAATTATTTATTAGTAAAGTATAATAATAATAATCTGAAATATATCAGGTGTGTCCATCCCGGGGCCTGTGATAGATATTGATGCAGCCCTCATTTCAATTTAAAAATCATTAATTAATTGTACATAATATATTAATATTATAAAAAATGTATTTAAGAACATAAAACTTTAAAATATTAAACATAAAATAAACTTTAATAGTGTTTTATCTTTGCACACATTAATTGATGTGATGACTTTAATAAAACATTCTACTATTGGAGATAGGTATGTCTCAGGTATTGTCCCGTGTCATTTATCAACAAATAAAAATAAAATACATACCTATGTATAAATATTCCTGAGTGCATGTAATCTAGTACGGACACATGGACATGCAAGGCCGCATTTAGAGGGGGGTGGAGGGGTGTAGCATCTCTCCACTTCAATTATTTAGGAAGTTTTAGTCGGCAAATTTGGCATTTTGAATCCAGTCGGCAAAATTGGAAAAAGAGTTGATAATCTTTTTTTTTTCTTATTTGAAAGGAATAATTAGCCGGCAAATTGGAAATTATGTGGAATGTAGTCGGAAAAATTGGAAAAAATACCAATTTTTTTTTGCTTATATACGTTTTGAAACAGTATTTGTAGTCAGCATTTTTTACAGTTACACCCCCCTCCCCACCATTAATATTTCTAAGCGCCGGCCATGATGGCCAGATGTCAAATTTCACATGAACTATATTCTTTATTAACACTTCTATAAGACTACAATAGATATCTCATTAATTTATTACTGAAATATTACCTACAATTAATATTTTATTTCATCAAAATACTTTTCCCTCTCACCCAGAGTAATGCTCACAGTCACACAGCCCCGGGTAATGGTATAGATAACCTGATTTTCAAACTCTACCCATAACATATACACATAGATATAGTAACTATTTTAAAATGTTTGACCCCCTCCCAGAAAAATTTAAAATAAGGCCACTGCACATTTTAACATACAGGGACTAGATAGGTGAATGGCATTAAGTTCTTACATTTTTCTTAAAGAAAAAATGGTTAACACTACCATCTTTGCGAGTTTAATTAATGTTTAAATTTAATGAGTAAGAAAAACAACTTTTTAACAGTAGCCAAGTACTAAAAGTAACATAAATAATTACACAATGAAAACATGTATCAATTTAAATATTTTTTTTTCTAGAAAACTATTAACTGATATATTCCTACAAATTAATACCTAATATTTAAAATGTTTTTAAGCTATTAATCAATTGCACCAGTTGTTTATGGTAATAATTATATTTTTCAATGGAATATATTACAATATTATACTGAAATCATAAAATCATTATTGCCTTGCAAATTGCAACACAAAATTAACATTATTTGAATGAAAATTATTTTAACTATTTGTAAACAAAAATTAAAGTGATTTCTATAAATATTTTATACAAACTAAAATGCTAAAACTTAAAAATATTTTGGTAGGAGGGTTTTATAATTTTGAGATTCTGTGCAAGTGCAACACAATGCTTAATGTGTAAACAGTTAAAACAAAAAAATGCTTAATTCTTAGTAAATTAAATTATATAATGTTAATTAAAATTTTTTATTCTCAACTAAACAGCAAATGTTTTATCATCACTTGCTCAAACTTGAATATTTCATTAAATCAAATTTGTTTTCTTTTTAAATTAATTTAAATATACAATATTTAATGAATTTTTACCTCTTCTTGTAAATGATTTAATTACATTAAATTTGTATTCACATCCAATATAAACCATTTACAATATATTAATAAATAATTAAGATTTGAATATTTTAATTTTTAAGAATATATGATTACATTATTAAATAGATATTGAGCAATTCGTGCTAAAATAATCACTCGGTATATTCAAAAAATATGATAATAGACAGTAACCAATATATTTGTGTTGATAAATACCATTATTATAATGAAAGTCACACTCATTTTACCTAATTATATCTTATAATAAATGTAATATATTTCACTTACATTACATCCAAGTTTGAATTAGAAATATTTTATACAATATATATGTCAGACAGACTATATATTTCACATTCATAATTTTAAAGAAAATATAAAAAATAAAAATGTATTTATACAAGGCATTTTTTAAGCATGCTCATTCCATTTTTAACTTAGTATGTAAAATAAATTTGAATTTTTCCAAGTACTATTTAAAACACTAATACAACTTAAGTTTGGCACAAAAAAAAAACAATTATTTTTAGATATTTTTTGAAATGATTTAAAATTACAACTATGGTTGGTTTAATACTTTAAAAAAAAACATTTTTTTTTGTAAAAATTTCTTTTTCACATTAACATTAAAACTTCGTTTCACAACTAAAGGCAACTTGTAAAAATTTACAGCCACTACTACAATGCTTTAAACTTGAAATTATTTCTTTAAATAATAGAAATTAAATAAAAATATCGACGGAGTGAAAAATATATTATCTTTTTGAATATTAACCTAAAAGTTATTTTCAATTTTTAATTTACCAAATAATAAAATGGAAAAATAATTTTTCAATTTTCACAAAAATATACTTCTTAAAATTTAATTTATTAATGATGGGGGTGAACATGTTTTTAAAAATCACATAGTATAATATATATAAATTATAAATAGGGTGTGAATTTGCATATATTTACATATTTGTTCAATATGAAGATAATCAAGATTCTACTGTAGAAATGTGTTTCAAAACTAGCTGAAGTTAGTTATGGTTGATGTTACATATTTGCAGAGTTGGGTGTTATTCGAATAAAATTTTATTTAGATAATTATTAAGTTAACATTTTATTTGAATAAATTATTATTCAGATGATTTTTTCACAGTTATTCGAATAATTTTTTAACATTATTATTCAAATAATTGTCAAATAATTTTCATTAATTTTGTTTCGGTTAACATAGGGTTTGTAATTTAAAACAGGCACATATTATAATTTATAAACATTAGTTGGCATTGTATTTTAAGTTGCATGATTGTAAATCTTATTTTATTCCAAAAAATGTAAAAATATTATAAATAAAACAAATATAGATAAATAGAAGAATGTAAAGACTCATATAATTTCTTTAATAATAATTTTATAATATTGTAAATTGTAATACTCGTATGAATAATTATATTTTATGATAATATTTCGTAACTATTACAACAATCATAAATAAATGTAAATATTTTATTATTTTAAATTACCATCTAAAATCGACATAGAATCTGTCATTTCAAATACTTCAGTATTATCTTCAGTTGACTGTTGTGTTGAAATCATCGTACATTCAATGAATTCATATTGAAATAAATTTATATTTGAAATTAAATTAAACACCACTATTACATATTCATTCATATACTTGCGCATAGAACAACTAACATGACACAAGTAATCATAAGATAATCTTTAAAGTTTATGTAGTACTACAAAATACATTTGATAAAACCTCGATATTTTTGTGTAGATCTCTATACATATTTGAACTTGTAAATTTGAGATACAACATACATACCTATATAGTATAATATATATTATTATATACAATAATAGCAACATGTCTATATTGACCATATCCAATAGCTAAATGGTATTTGGGTATATGACATGTGCATGGGCTTAATGTCTAATAGAATAAAACAATATTGTTTAACTAGAAACTATATATAACTAGAAGAATAATTATAATAATTTTATAATATATATTTTGTACTAGTTTAATTATGTTTGAAAATTATTCAAACAATATTATGATCAAAAATTATTCGAATAATGTTTTGAACTTATTCGAATACATTTTTATTCAACTAATTATAAAAAAATTATTCGATACATATTTATTCAAATAATTATGTAGATAAAATTTTGCCCAACTCTGCATATTTGGCTATTCTCAAAAATTTGGTAAAATTGACTGTTCCATGTTGGGTTTATTTTTATGAGCAAGCATAAAAAAGTCATCAGTTTAAAAGCTAAATTTTAGAAAATGAAATGTAGGGATGCAGTGACCTCTTTTTAGTAAATTATAGTAAATTATATAGTTTTGAATTTTTATTACATATATAAATTATATATTTTAGTAAAAATAAATAAATATATTTGAATTTTAAAAATATTTAAATCCTCGTCCTCATTTTATTATAATAAATTATTTAATTAACATATTCTTATTTATATTTTTAAATTTGAATTTTCTATAATAAATTATTCCATTTTTTTTATGATATAAATTCCTTATAATAAATTTATTTAAATATTGTAGAGTAGTGATTTAAATGTATATGTATATTTAACTCATAAGTGATGGAATCAGTGTTGGATATTGGAGAGAGCAAAAGCCTGCACAAATTTTACCATAATTTAGTTCATATATTAATTTCCCTAAAGGTGAACTATTGTAGTGATTATTAATATTATATTATATTTACCTATAACTAGGTAATTACCCCCAATTTTCTATATAGTTTCTTCCTTAATTCCATAAATAGTTCATACCATTTTAACACATTCATCCTAAGAAGTACATATTTTATTAAAAACCAAAATGATTATTAATTTTCTGTTGTATTAAAATTATAAATAAAAGACAACATTAATATTAATGATAACTCTCTAAAAAATAAGTAATATGGTTTAATATAGTGCCTGCTTCTAACAAGAAAATTATAATACAGAATTCAGTACACTTATCTATAGTTGGGAGCACGAAAAATGAGTATTGGCACCTGCGACCTGTTGTTCTTACCCACCACTATAGCCATTGATTTTTAACATTGTACTGTCCCTCAGCTGTTAAGGTCGTAGTCATATATATATATAATACGAACATAATTTATTTGTTTGTGCATTAAAAATAAATTGATAAAAAAAATAACCATGAAATATAATGTTAAAATATGAAGTATATGATAATTTTTTAAAAAAGAGCGAGCTTTTATTTTGATGATTTGATAACTACTTTAGAAAAACTGCCACTTGGTGCATGACGGGCAGCAATCATTTTTTGTGCTCCCAACTATAGTTATTATAATTGAAACAATTATTGTTGTAACTTGTATTCGTTATTAAATATTGTATATATTAAAAACACAAGCTTCTTTGCTTCACTCAGAATCTAAAATGTTCATTATACATCCATATTCACTATAATTTATGGCTTTTAACTTAGTAAAAAGTCTTTTATACTCTTTGATCTCTCTTAAATCCGCCACTGGTACATGAGACACAAAATAGGTAATATAAAGAAGTTCCTATATTATGATAATAATTTAATTAAATGAAAAATAAATAATAAATTCCAACATTTTATTCTTTAAAGTTATAGTTAATAAAACATAATAGATCTTTGACAAAATGTGTGCTTATAATGTCTTAGTGATTACTTTCAATTAAATCTATATTATATTAGCATCATAGTCGAATAAAAAAATAAATTGTTAAAATATTTAATATTGTAATAACTGAAAAAAAATATTAATGTTAAATTACATTAGTATAATATTAAATATTAATACATCCATTTTTACTATTATTTTTTGAGTATACAAGCAAGATAAATTAATTTGTCTGAATATTTAAAATTTGGGATTTGTAAAAAATGAAGATAAGAAAATAAAAATTGAATCGATTTGCTTCAACCTTTATAATTTAAAACTAAAATCATACAATGATCTTAGAATTAAACATATAAATGTAGTTAATACTTTACCACATTTTAGAACAGTTAATTCATAAATTATTAAAATAATATTTATGTGACACTATTAGTATTGGTAAATTTGTTTGTTATATTTATATTAGTAATGACAATATTTAATAAGAATAATTGTTAATCACTAATAATAATGTTAATATATACATATATATGTTTATATATTTTGTAACACAAGAAAAGGCTAAATCTCAATTATTATATTATATGCCTATAAATATATACATATATTAAATTTGTTAACTAAATAAAATAATTATTATCTATATACAAAGTACACAAAAAATTAAAATTAAATTATCAATTAATACTTAGGACTTACTTTGTATAATTTTGGTTACAAATAATTTAATGACTGTTAAAATGACATTTGTTTTATACATTTACATATATATATATATATATATATATATATAAAATTATTTATTATTACATAGATTACATAGAAAGTCCAGGTATTTAAAATAAAATTATTCAAGCAAGAAGTTATTAAATTATGAACAACTTTAATCAGTTGGTTATAATCTTTTTCGAACTAAATATGACTTATTTCTTTTTCACAGCAGTTGTGTTACTGGCAGGTCGTCCAGAGTTCAATCCTGAATATTGATATTTCGCTTTTTTTTCAGATGGTTTCAGAATCTTAAGGAATAAAATCAAAAGTTAGTTACTAACAAAAGTTTTCAATAAGAAAACATTATACCAATTATTTGTTTTCTTAATTAGTTTAAAATATAGCACAATAAAATTACTCTGTAAAGACACAATATACCAATTAAGAGCATTTTAATTTATCAATACATTTAAAAATCATAAAGCTATTTATGTATTTATTTTATCAAAAATATAATTGTATATTTTTGTGCGGTGGCTTTTATCCTATTCTGCTAATCTTAACTATGTATGTATATATATTAAATTATTGGTAAATATCAAATATATTAACCCTAGAATGGTAGTGTAAGTAAATTTCATATACACTTCAAAATTTGGCTGCCTTTAATTTAATTGAAATTCAAAAATAACTCAAAACTCAAGATTTGATTTTTTTCAGTTGGTTGAATTAAATATTAAATAACAACTGATCAGGTTTTTATCTTGTTACACAGCTTCATATTTGAAAACACCACATATAAACTTAATGTATCATTACCATTAAACATAAATATTTATAAGTAAAATAATCATTTTATGTGACAGATACACTTCTAAATTTCGACTGTTATCAATTTGTATTTATCTCTATTGTATTTCTATGTAAACATTTATACATATATATTATAGGAGTATAATGAGAATAAAGTGATAATGAATGATAATGATTCTGACTATTTTCTGCTTCAAAATAATGTAAAATTATTTGATTTTAACAGATAAATAATAAAATTATAAATATAGAAGTACTTTCCACAACACAAAAAAGAAAAATTGTACAGCCTTTCACAAATACTGAAAAATTAATAGAGAAACTAAAAGAGAAAAGAAATATAGTGATGATCATAATTGACATTACAATAATTTTTAATAAATCAGAAATCACCAATAAAAATGATTTTATATTGAAAACCCAGAATACCAAAACTTCTTAAACTTTTTATGATACGATTCATTTTGAAAATTTTAACAACTCATAACAATAATCAAATGATCATTTTTTTTTTTTTTTTTACTCTTTTGCTTCTTGAGCGGCAGAAATAAAAAAGATACATAGTAAAAAATTTCATTTTGTATCTATTTTTTAATTTTTACTATACAGTTGTGATAACTGTAATAAAATTATTTATTTATCTATTTTCAAAAATGCATAATACTTATTTAACATTATAACGGCAAATACGAGTAATTGAATAATTAAAAAAAATTGTAAATGTACAAAACCGGTCATTACATACTTTGTACCATGGGGGTTTTTCACTCAAAAAATTAAAAATGTACATATTAAATATTTTGTTTCACAAAAATATTTTTTATATTATAGTCCTTCAATATTAAAAATTTTCATAAAGTTTGGATTAAAAATAAATTATAAAGGCATTTTTGTCATTTTAGGAAGTTTTCCTCCAATTTTTAAGAAACTAATGAGATTGGCAAATTCTGAATCAAAAAATGCTTATGGAAACTTTTGGAGAAGTGGTTTTATACAAAAAGTGTTCACAAAAAAAAACTAAAAATAAACATCATTGTAAAAAAACTAGCTTCTTCACTCTACTCAGAATCTAAAATTTAATGCGACCCACAGTTAGGGAACCTCTACAGTATAGTTAATGAAAAAAGGATGTACTTCGCACTTTGGGTATTCTTTGCTCCTCTAGTGGGATGCTCTAATGGATGTACTGAATTTTAAAGAAACAATAAATAATATCTTTAGTAAGACGATTCTAAGTGAAGTTTCAGTTTATTCCAGACAATTGTATTTAAAATTTATAGTTTGTTACTAATTATTATATATATATGGCTGCATCCGAGTTGTGTGTGAAAAAAAAGAACAATGTTTCGATCGTTCAACGATAATTGCGTGCATAGTTTTTTCATGGTAAGGTTGAATTGCATGAAATTGTACGTATGATTGGCTTTCTTGTCTAAACTCTACTTTATAAGTTTATTCATAAAATTTTCATACATATCAACTAATTTTATATTTTTTTTGAAAATTCAACAAAGATAATAATAGTTTAATGTTATATTAAGATATTTGGTATTTCAATTGAAATATTTAATAGAATTAGGTATTTTCACACATTTTTAAAATTAATGTTTAATTTAGTTTCATTTTGGAAAATAAACATCATACAAGATGTGTACAAGATACCACTGTGTGCCTGATGACAAATTTTTAGTACAAGTTCTCAAAATGTATGCTTCAAGTAACCTGCTGTGGATAACTTTTGTGATGCGTACTATAGCTACCCACACACCGTGTTATGGTGAAATATTTTTAAGGTATACTGGCTTTTATTGATTAGTTTGCCTGAGACATAACAGTCACTGGATTGTTTTCATGAAGTGTACTATGCATTTATATATTTTTAATTGAGTTATGATACAAATTCTAAAAGGATTGGCAATTAATTTTTTTGAGAATATTTTTAATGCTTAGTTTACATACTTGAAATGAACACATTAGAGTTGCATCGACAGACATCATTCCACCAGCATTATCAAACTCTCCACAATAGTTTGGTGCAGAAAATAATGTGACCAATTGCCTTTTAGCAAAAAATTCATAACCATCTTCTACAACCTATAAATAATTGAAACATACATTTAAAATATTTATTTGATTATAAAAAATAATCATTTTACATACCTGATGTGCACGACAAATAAGATCTAAGTCATGCCTATTTAAAAATTTTGCAACAACATCAGTACCAAAGGTAAATGAAACACCTCTATCATTTTCTCCCCAGCCAGTTACATCTTTATCTGGGTCAGACCATAATAAATCGCATAGTAAACCTTAAAATAAATAAATATAATTATGTAAGTTACAAGATATGAAAAAGGAAACACAATAGAAACAGAAAACTATAGAGATGTCAACATATTGGATGTAGGCTATAAAGTCTTAACAAACAGTAATTTTAGAAAGAAGAAATACTTAAGGCAAAAAAATTATTGCAAGTTACCAATGTTGATTTTGAAAAGATAAGTCAACCACCTATCAAATATTTGTATTAAGACAAGTCATGGAGAAATATTATGAATTAGATGTAAATTTACACTTAGTATTTATAGAATTTAGACAAGTATGTAGTAGCATAAATCGAAATTAGCTATGGAAAAGACTAGAATTACTCGAGATACCAAAGGAATACATAAATCTGAAAAAAGTGTGTAATGAGAAGACAATTTGTAAAATAAGATTTCTACAAAATGACTTGGAGCTATTTGAGATAAAATCCAGCCTACGCTAAGGAGACGTGCTGTCTCCCACATTATTTAATATCATTCTTGAACAAATAGTAAGATATAAAAAAGCAACAAAAAATTGAAATGAGAGAAGAATGAATAATGTTTATTTTTTTATTCACAGTGAAACCCCAAAAATTTAATTGTATTTTGTAATTGAAAAATTAATAATAATGAAATTTTTATGAATAACCGGAACTATTTTTTCAAATAAAAAGTAAGATTTAATTTTTGTTTTTTTTTTTTTTTTTTTTTCAGTAAATTTTTTGTTTATTAATAACAAAAATTAAAGTAATTTAAAGTATTGAAAAGAAAACAAGACATACTTCGCACTATGGATATTTTTCACTCCCCGGATCAGATACTGTTGGTGGATGTGTAGAATTTTAAACAAAAGATAAATAATTTCTTTAATAAGATGATTCTGAATGAAGGAAATTAATAATATAGAGAAAAATATAATAGTCGTCATTTTCAATACACTCACCAAGAGTATCTGACCCAAAGAGCGAAGAATAACAGTGTGCGAAATATATCAGACTTTCTTATTTATACTTTACTTTACTTTTTTTTTTTATCTAATAAATAAAGGAAAAACAATTTAATGAGAAAATTGTCCAATTATTTTTTCACTTTTTCACAATTTTCTTGCACCAAAAAGTATTTCTCATATTATCTATGTTAATGTCTATCTATGTTTAAATTTTCATTAGGTTTGGATCAAAAAATAATGGTTTCCAAATCTTTTTTGGCAAATTTTGTGTAGTTTTTCTCCCCAAAAAATCGAGAAATACAAAAAATGATCTATCTTTAGTACTAACTAGAGGCAAATCAAGTTTCAAAAAGTTGCTGACCGAAACTTATGGGCAAGTATATCTATATGAAAGTGTCAATAGAAAAAAATAAAATAAAAATAAAAACAAGGAAAAAAACATCATTGTAAAAACACTAGCTTCTTCACTTTGTTCAGAATTTAAAATACATACTGATTAATCAAAAAAAACCTTTGTTTTTTAGACAAAAAAATCTAATGACCTACTCGCCAATTGGAAAACTCATGCAACGAGATGTTTTGATATACCCAAATAATCTCACCAATTCGAGCATTTTTTATGTCAAACTCTTTTAATTTTTATAAATGTGTTTTAAAATAAAATGAAAAGCTAAAAATATTTGGTTGTTTCTATCCCAACCAAAAAACACTTGGTTTATTGGAATTTTAAAGCAAAGATCTCCCCTCAAGTGAATATCGTTTGCTTTTTTAAAAATGTAAAATGCTCTCGGATAATTTGGTAAAATAGAAAAATACCACTATTATAATTATAATTACATACCAGTATCTGGAACATCAGTTGGACGCATAATACGTCTAATTTGTTCCATTCCTTGTAAATCAGGACTAAGTCCACCATGACAACAAAATATTTTTTCATCAATAATAGCAGCAATAGGTAAACAATTAAAACAATCAGTAAATGTTTTCCATAACTTTATATTGTAACGCCTTTTACCTGGAAAAATTATTTTGTACTTTAAAATAATTTAAGTTCTAAACTAACTTTAAATAACAATACATTCGTCATAAAATCCATAAATCCTATTTATGCTTGCACATTCATGATTGCCTCGTAAAAGAAAAAAGTTCTCTGGATATTTTATCTTGTATGCTAATAAAAGACAAATAGTTTCCAAGGACTGTTTTCCACGATCAACGTAATCACCCAAAAACAAGTAATTTGCTTCTGGAGGGAAACCACCATACTCAAATAAGCGCAATAAGTCAGTATACTGCCCATGTATATCTCCTAAAACATACAAAATATAAATATACACATACAATTAACTCAACACACTTTATTTTTACCACATATTTTTAAGGGTGCTTCTAAATCTAATAAAATTGGTTGTTGTAAAAATATTTCTCTAGATTTCAAACATAATCCTCGGACTTCTGCTTCAGACATTTGAACTGTTTTACCAGGTCGACATCCTCTAACTATAAAAAAAAGTACTTTTAACTCGCAATAAAACTTATTATCATAAAGCTTATAATACAGAATATTGACATTAAAAATAATATTAGCAATAATAGACATGGATGATTAAAAGGTAATTTTTAATAATAAATCAGATTTACAAGCATTCATTAAAACTATTATCATTGGGTATATTATATCAATGTTATTATGAATATTAAAAGGCTATTTTTCAGCATTTATGACCTACTGACAATTTGTATATTAGTCTAATAAAAAAAAATAATAATAATAATAATAGAACTTTATAATATATTAATAAGATATTATATTATGTCTACATATAAATTACTTAAGAAAATATAATTTACATGGTATAGGTAGAGACATAGAGTACGAAATTAGGTTAGGCAAGAAGGTTAATGTTTTAGTGCCATGTATTTTTCGACGCTGAATACTATGGTGTGAATTAAAATCCACATACATCAATAGTTTTCTAATTATTCTATTTTAATAATTCAATATTAAGTAACAATAGTACAAGTAAGATCATTATCAAAGATTGGTTGATGCTGTACCTAGTCCTACACTTCGAAGAAAAGATATAAAGTTCAACAGATTCTTAATATTATTTAAAATTTGAATAATTTTTTTCATTCTTATAGTAACTTAGGTATAAATGGTACAATTTTGGTATACTTATGAAAGGAATACTAAAAGAATCTTAAGCAAAAGCAAAACTTCAGAACATGATAGATTGTACCCTAATAAACTAATTTACACTACATATGCTAAAACTATTAACTGAACCATATGATAATAACCTATTGACATAAAATAGCTAATTGTCTACTAAGTTCTACTTTAATAAGAACGCCAATTATGGTGTTTACCATTTACATATGAGATGTTCGTCTAACTTACCTTCTAAAAGTCTGGCGATTATGCTGTCTATACTTAATGGTTCACCGTCTGCCATTATGGACGGAATATCTTGTGGATCTAGCGAATTTACACGACTTGTTAACGATTTTCAATTCAGTTTATCCGAATATATAATACTCTCATCTATCAATCAGGATTCTAGGGGGTCGTACTACCACCGACCACCACTACACGTCCCGCTAACATGTAAATTAATCTCAAAGTGTGAAGACAGTCAGTGTGGGGCCAGTTGGAAGGGAAAAATGGCGAATACATTCTCCCCACCATGAATATAAATAGTTTTTTTTTAACTCTAAAATTAATTTAAAATTGTGAAATCATTTATGCTGCGTTTTTATGTGACTAAAATTTTTATAAAATTGTAAATTTCATATATTTTAAAATGCTATTTCAACCCTAATATTCATAGTTCAAGGTTAAAATTTTACCTGTGAAGTCATTTAAGGTTAGGTTCTAAAACTCAAACAAAATAGTCCTTAGGAATTTCGAGATAACCAACAAAAATATTGTAATCATAACATACTATGTAATCAATATCAACATTCAACAGTACATTTTAATTGATGTTACTTATGAGCTTTGACAGCAAATTTTCAATTTTTAATATAGGAATGTTTGAAGTACTTTGTCTAACAATCTACTCTTTTACTCTATTTTTCGTTTTTTCCATCAATTTAAAAATATCGATGAAATGATGAAGCTTTTGATTGAGATACATTTGATAAATTGAAACATTTTTGCAATTCAATTAAAATCCACCAGTAAGTCACTATAGATTTCATACAAATTTCGACTGATTTTACATTAGTTTTCAGATTTTAAATAATAAAATAGGTATTAATATACATAATTAATTATAACTATATAGGTACCCATATGAGATAGGGAAATAAGTTTCACATTTTTAATTAGTAATTAGTTCAGATAACTAATATAAATTATAATGCCATGCCAACGTTTTTTTTTTTAAATTTTTTTTAGATTTTGAACGAAGTGAAGTTGTTTTTACAATAATGTTCATTATTATTATCATTATTTTTTTTTCTGTAAACACTTCATATGGATCTACTTATCCAAAAGTGTCGATTAGCAACTTTTTGAAACTAAATTTGCCTCTAGTGGGTATTTTAAACAGGTCATTTTTTTGAATTCCTCAATTTTTTTTTTTTTTTATGAAAAAAATACTACCCAAAATTTGACAAAAAAAACTTGGAAAGTATAAGTTTTTGATCCAAACTTTGTATGAAAATTTAAACAGAAATAGACAATAATGTGAGAAACCTTTTGGCACTAGAAAATTTAGAAAATGTGAAAAAAATATTGGACATTTTTCTGACACTTTTTTTCTCATTTAATTTTTTCCCCTTTATTTATTAGATAATAAAAGTAAAGTAAATTAAAAGTATAGACAAAAAAGCCAGACATACTTGGCACCACGGATATTCTTCGCTCTTCAGGTCAGATACCCTTGGTGGGTTTGCTGAAAATGACGACTATTATTCTTCTTTATATTATTAACTTTCTTCGTTCAGAATCATCTTATTGAAGAAATGATTTATTGTTCCTTTAAAATTTTACACACCTACCAAGAGTATCTGACTCGAAGAGCGAAAAGTATCCATGATGCGAAGTATGTCCGGTTTTTTGTCTATAATTTAATTTTTTTTACATTATACGTTGTAAAATACAAATTTCATTAATATACTAAGATTTGTATAAATTGATTTTAGAAATGTCTGGTGAAGTGGTGATGGAAGTTCCGACAAGTTTGAAACGTCTTGCACGGTTGGTTGTAAGAGGTTTTTATACCATTGAAGATGCACTTATAATTGATATACTAGTTAGAAATCCTTGTATGAAAGAAGATGACATGTGTGAATTATTGAAATTTGAAAGAAAAATGCTTAGACAACGTATATCAATATTGAGGAGTGAAAAATTCTTACAAACTCGATTACGAATGGAAACTGGTGCTGATGGTAAAGCACAGAAAGTTAACTATTATTTTATAAATTATAAGGTACAGCACTCTTAACTTATTCAAATATTATAACTAGGGCAGAGAAGTTATAGAAGGTAAAATTTTAAAAAAAGCGGACATACTTCGCACGATGGGTGTACTTCGCACGACGGGTGGTATTCTCTTGATAGGCGTATTAAATTTTAAAGAAACGATAAATCATTTCTTCAGTAAAACAATTCTGAACGAAGGAAGTTAATAATATAAGAAAAAAAAAATGTTCGAAAAAAAAATGCAAAAATTTGAAGTGCCGGGCGGGAATCGAACCTGGTACTGTCACGTTCAAAGCCTGGATCGTTTCCACTCGGCCACAAACATTATTTGATCTTGTAGGTGAAATAGGTATTTAATATAATAACCGAAAATATTGAATTTTCAAAATATAATAAAATAGATAGAAAACTATTGTTGCACGTGGATTTTAATTCATACCATCGTATTCAGCGTCGAAAAATTTATAAGAT
>JAIPRM010001698.1:0-35683 GCA_025469315.1 Stegophylla sp. TES_Ste_2020
ATGGTTGATATAATTACCACACATAAATATATTTATTAAACAAACATTTTGTGTTTTTGGGGGCCCCACTTAAATGGAAAGGAGGCCGATTTGGGAGTGCTACGCACCCCCGGTCCTCCCGCTAGTTGCGGCACTGGCCCACACACTAATTCTGTAAGAATAAACTGACGGTAAGATGGCACAGAAAACAATTTTCATATTATTAAGTGATAAGATATTATTTAAAGTTTTAAATCTACCAAACATACTCCTTAATATTTTTTAATAGTTAAGTCGATATATGAATTTCATTTTAAGAATCTGTCAATGATGACACCAAGATACTTCACAGATTCTGCATCTCTTATAATATAATCTTGACATATATCATCATGTATTTTAATGGGTTCATTAAAATCGAGACTTCTAATTTTAGATATGGAAAAAGAGAGATAGCATGTATATAATATATATTCTGTATATCAATTAGAAATTAAGAAGTTTCCCTTTAAATAATTTTGAGGGGCTATTTCATTTTTTGAGGAGGTTTAGCCCCATCCAGCCCCTCTTTATATACGCCTATGTATGTAAATATGCAATACTTAAAATTTTTACAGTTCATCAGCACTTCACTACACAATGGGCGGATTAAATATCGAAGAAGTGGCAATTAATTTGGAATTGTTAAAGCGATACCGTTTTTATCAGTCGTTCGATCCAAACGCTCGAAAAGTTTTCGGCGTGAACGTGTACCGACTGTCTTGTATCTTATACACAGTTATCGCACAGCTCGTGGTGGTTTATGCGACTTTTGGGTTTTCCGTGAAAATGGACGACACCGTGACCGAAATCGAATACGTTTTGATCGTGGCTATTCAATTGCAAAGTTACATTGGCCTGGCCATGATAAGTTTACTGTTTTACAACTGGAAAACGATCTGGGACGCGTTCGACGTGGTGCGGTTGAAATTTCTGACGAGTGAACCGTGTTGCGCGAACGTTAAAATACTGAAAGAAAGTCGCGACAGATCTATAAAATTCACCAATTACTATGTGATCCTCCCTTTTGTAGTGACGATGCAATGGATGGTATTTCCTTTCGTGTTTTTCGTTTTCGTCGGGTCTGAAGACAACACGAACCACCGACCGCAGAACATTTTCAATTTGAGATTCCCCGTAACGTTGCACACGTATAAACAATATTTCGCCGTATTCTACGCGATGGAAATGGTATTGGCGATTTTCTTTTGCTACTTTTTATCAATGATCGACGTGTTGTTCATGTCGTTCTGTTGGGCCATTAACGCACAATACGAAGTACTCGCTCGGACGTTGGAGCGATTTGGACACGAAACCGACAGACAAATCGGTACGTACTTAAAAAAGACATATGAATCGCTAAATGTTAAAAGGGGGTTTCTACATTTTTACTGAAAATACCTTTTTTTCTTGTAAATTCATATAAATAAAATTATGTAGGAAAAGAGACTTTTGTTATGAATAACAATGATGTAATAGAACGACAACTTTTTCATTTAATCTTAGAAGGGGACTATTGTCCCATTTCTATATTAATTCTTCGAATCTATATAATATTATATAATATAATTTAATATGTTTACGTTATTATTTTTTATATTAATCAACTATTGTACCATTTGTTCATTGTTATCAATAATTGATTATAATAATAAATAATTTTTTAATTCAATTTGAGTACAATCATAGTGATTTAGTGATTTAAATGTGAATATAACATTATAAATAGTTGATCGAATGGTGAAATATTGTTATTATGTCAAAATATAATGTTTAAATATTGTTATTTATCAATTAAAGTCATAAAAATTAATTTTTGGCTATTTAAATTTGTCGTTTAGAATATAATATACCTACGTTTTAACCACTTGATGCAGAAAGGGGACTTCTGCTACACTAACAATTTCAATTTTATCATGCTGTATAAATTAAATGTTTTGTTAAAAAAATCCAAAGTATGTATTGGTATAAGTGTAATCCACTGCCACCAGTATAAAAATAAAAATACAGTTTTTGCTAACCTAGACGATTTTTCCTTCTCCTGTAAAATTTGAAAATTGTCGGGAGTCCCCTTTTAACATTTAGCGATTCATATAGTGATATAACCGGTGAATACACCTAAGCTTGATGAAATTTATATTGGTTTTTCAATAAAATTGTAATTATATTATAGAAGGAGATCACCATTTTAAATGCTTTAAATCGATTGTGTTCGATCAACAACAAGTTTATTCGTAAGTTACATTCATCGTCCACGTTTTATTATATTTTTCCCGTTTTTGGAAAAAGTATTGAGAAATTATAAAAATGACCTCTTTAAAGTGTATCATTTAGATGTGATTTCGGTACTATGGAGATACTGATTGGAACTTTTGGATAAGTATTTCTATACCAATAAAGTGTTTACAGAAAGAGAAAAAAAAAATAAAAATAAATAAACATCATTGTAAAATCATAAGCTTCTTACGTTCAGAATCTAAAAAAATTCGTGGGCATCACTACCTCTAAACATTTTTCTTCGTTGTATCACCCTAATATATACATTTTAATAATTATTTATAAGGAGTATTACTATGTATTTTTGTTAAATAAAGAGGAGCAACAATAAATGTATTAGCATACCTTATTACTATTAGCATCTTCCTATCCCTTGAGAAAATCTTAAATACGTCATTGATTTAGTGATAAGTAAATAATAACAAAAATCCAAGGCCGTAACTGGGAGGTCCAGCCCCACCCCCTGAAACTTAGAAAAATTGACAATAACCTGATAAAAATATTTAATTTAATAAGGTTATTTTTTTGACCCCCTCCCACAAAAAAAAAAATATTTGTTTTCAATTGTAGTATTGCAAAAACCATTCACCACTTGGTACCATATACGTTTAGAATCACATACCCAACAGTTATTGTAAAAATACACTATTCCCTCACGCGTTTCTTTATTATTCTTTCAGGAAAGTAAAATCATTTAATTCTGTCGCGCAACCAATCTTATGGATATTCGTTGCCATTAGTTCAGGCATGTTAATAATGTTGTCATATGCGTTTATTTTGGTAAAGTATATATATATATATACAGTAAATAATATCACCTGGGTGTAAAAGGTTAATTTAAATTTTAATCATAAAACATAAACACTGTCAACAGGTTAGCACTTCAGCTGAAGTATTTTCTATATTTTCGATTTTCAAGATCAGCTCATCAATATTCTATGTTTCTTTGAAATTGTTCATATACTGTCAATTTTTCGACGAAATAAATCTTAAAGTAATTATGATTAGCGACAATATTATTTCACTATTTTTAACGGATTACCTAATTGTTTGCAGAAGGAATCTGTCGATTTTGGCCTTTATTGTTGCAATTGGACGAGGATGGATTTAAGATTCAAGAAGTCGTTATTGTTAACGATGAGGATGAATACAGTCAATAAGTTAATGATAAAAGCTTCACCGAAGAAAATCGTCAACCTACAGTTATTTGCATATGTAACTCATTCATAATGACATAGAATTCTTTTACAATTCAATATTTAATGAATAAAAATGATATTCTAGGTGATGTCTACTTCATATAACATTGTTTCTGTAATGAGAAGGACAATGCGTAAATAAACGAAGACGTCACAATACATTTAATTTCTCTGAGGTTATTTCTCAAGTCATGTTAATTATTAAGTAATCGCATAATATTACTAAAATTATCTATGTGTTTTAGATCCTGAACGAAGTGAAGAAACTAGTGTTCTTACAACGATTGTTTATTTTTTCTTCTTTTTTTTTTTCCGTGAACATTTTTTTGTATGAATTTACTTGTCTAAAAGTCTCGATCAGCAACGTTTTGAAATTGGATATGCCTCTAGTTGAAAGTTTAAAGAGATCATTTTGTGATTTTCTCAATTCTTTAATTTTCTTTTTGGAAAAAACTACCCATAATTTGACAAAAAAAAAATCGGAAACCATTATTTTTTAATCCAAACTTAATGACAATGTAAACATAAATAGTATATGAGAAACATTTTGGCGCAAGAAAATTTTTTAAATGTGAAAAAAAAATTTCAGATATTTTTCCAACACTTTTTTCTCATTTAATTTTTTTTTCTTTATTTATTAGATAAAAAAAAGTAAAACAAAGTAAAGTAAAGTAAATTAAAGTTTAGACAAGAAAGCCGGATATACTTCGCACCATGGATATATAAATTCTAGCTTCTTCACTTTGTTCAAAATCTAAAATGATTTATATTGTTTCTTTGAAACTCATGAATTTCTTCTTCTTTTAGTATTAAATTTTAAGTTCGAATAAATCAAATTTAAAATGTGTTGTACTCGTGCAAAAATGAGTAATTTAAATGTTATAACATTATGTATTTATTACAATATTTTTTTTATTGCAAATATGTAAAACGGGAGTGAAAAGTGGCAATTCAAAATTTACCTTAGGATGTATATTCGTTAACTCAGTACTGAATTTGCTAAAAACTATTTCCTAAAAATATGGATACACAGTTTTTTATATTTTTTTTACGCTGTAGAAGTAGATATTTTTGGTTTTAATTTAATTTGCTGATTGGGCACTGGACTAGTTGATCTTTTAAAATAGGTAAATATACATTTTATTTTTGCTAAGCCCAAATCTAAGAATTTAATGATCTTAATGTACAAATTATTGTATCAACTATCAAGTATTTTTATAGTGAGTGATTTGATCATGCGTTAGGACACGATTGATATGACTATATTCGATGAAAAATAATTTTTTTCTGTATTTAAATCAGAGTATTTAACACTAGACGTTGTTGTGACTTGTTCGTTAAATGAATCACGATAGTTTAGTGTTAATTGAACTTTCACATTTATTCATTAAAATAAACACATTGTATTTCAAAGTCATGAGAAAATGTAATTTGGACTTAATTAATAACATATTGTCTCATTAATTTTAGAGAGAGAGAGAGTGCACTGTAGGCCATATTATTAATTAAAAAGTTATAATATACATTTATACTTACCTACTATAATAATGTATGCAAAGAACACTATGTGTACACGATGTGTGAAAATTGATTGCAAATTTGTAATTAACAAAATAAATGTATAAACTTCACTTTGACATATTTTTCTTATTACTAAAGTGATTAAAATTAGATTAATCGACTTGTTATGTTTATGAAATCATTTATTTTTCGCATTTTTTTCGTCGAATTCAATTGTATAATTATCACTGTCGATAATTCTAAATATCGCTGAGTGGTAGGATCTATAATATTTTTCCCTAAGCTTATCACATCCCTCAAATGTTTTGAATATGATCGGTGGAATAGGTTCGACTTTAATTTCTTCACACGCTATCGATTTACAATAATCAAATAAATTATTGCCTATTACGTGTGTGTTCACCGCAGTCATCCAATCTTCTTTTGACGCAGGATTTTTTTGAATAAATTCTAAATAATAACGAACCTAAAATAAAAAAAAACAAATACCTAATTTAAACGTATATTTCATGACAAAAATAATATAAAAAATCTAAGTGAGTATCTAATTGAAAATAGGTATCTACTATGTATACATATATAGTCGAAATCGGGCAAACATAAAAAATGACTGGGAGAAACATGTAATGCCCATGGTACTTGGACAACACTTAATATTTCGGATTTTTCCCGGGAAAATCTAGTTGTAACCAAAAACATTTAGATAAACCCGAAGTATCTATAAATTTGAATATTTGTAATACTAAAATTAAATCTCTGTCACTATTTTGGTTTTATTGAAAAGTTTGTAATGGTCAAATTACAGACTTGACATTTTTAAAGTAAAATAATTCGTTTTTAGTATTATAATTATCTATTTAATATTCATAATATAGTAATGGCTTAAGAATTTTTAACATTATTATTATTTTCCATTTAATAAAAAATTCTGTATACCTTTATGTATACATTGTACATACTATATATTATATAGGTATTAATAAAGAATAGTTGCATTTATTCACAATACCTGTAAGTCAAATACTCTATTTACAAGAGTCATGTTGATGTATCCAATAAAGCCCATAGTAGGATTGTTCATATTTATGATATTTTTATGAAGTGGAGTGATCAGTTTCTCGTTTACTAAATTGATTCCACAACTAGGTTTTATAAATGGTAACGTTATTTTAAACCCTATAATTTGTTAAAATTAAATTAATAATGCACATCTAGCTTAATGGACTTCATATAATTGATGTAGCCAGAGGCTGACTGGCCAGGGGAGTTAGAGGGATATATTTCCCTGGGCCAGTTCAGAATGGAGTTACCATTCATATGAATTAAAGTTTTAATTTGTCTCATAAACTTTATAGGTTCCTATAAATATTAATATGTCTATCGATTGCATGAAAGAAAACAAATAAAGAGCTTGAAATAACTACAAAGTTAATGGTTTTTTTCAGCATTTTTACTTTCATGCATTTTATAAGACTTACGACTGGCCGATAATAGTGAATTCAAAAAATAAATAAATTTGTTTTAAACGTATACATTTTTTATTTTTAGTACTTTTTATTATTTAAATTTCATCACGGCTCCATTTAATAGGGCCCTTATCATTTGGTACGTCATAGCAAGGATTTGGGTTTTATAACACTTAAAATCGTCCAAGTATGTAATACAATGTAACCTCAAATATTGCTAATTATGCGATAAAGATAAAAATAAGTAATGTTAAGTAAAGCTAAGATAAGTAAAGTATTGACAAGAAAGCCGGACATTTAGATTTATAATCTTGTTAGATTATAATATAGTTAGATTTATAATCTTGTCAGGTGAGTAGACTTTTAAAGAAACGATAAATCATTTCTTCATTAATACGATTCCAAACGAAGGAAGTTAAGAGTAAAAAGAATAATAATAGTCGCTATTTTCAACACACCCACCAAGACTATCTGATCCGAAGAGCGAAAAATACCTGTGGTGAAAAGAATGTTCAGTTTTCTTGTCTATACTTTACTTTATTTGATTTTTCTTTACTTTACTTTTTTTTTATCTATTATTAATAAAGAAGGGGAAAAATAATTTTATGAGAAAAAAATATCCAATACCTTTTTTACATTTTCAAAATTTTCCTGCGCCAAAATTTTTCTCATATTATTGTTTATCTATGTTTAAATTTTTATAACGTTTGGATCAAAAAAATATGGTTTTCAAATCTATTTTGTCAAATTTTGTGTAGTTTTTTTTTAAAAAAAATTGAGGAATTGCGAATGACCTCTCTAAAGCACCAATCAGAGGAAAATTGAGTATCAAAAGTTGCTGATTGAGACTTTTGGACAAGTATTTATATATGAAAAAGTGTTTACAGAAAAAAATAAAATAAACATCATTGTAAAAGGAACTTAATTTATGACTAATTTAACTATTGTTGAGGTTATAACATTATTTGTGTTATGAAATATATTCCGTTCATACCTGTACAATAAATAACCGCGTCCAATGTCTCTATGGTTTTATCTTTAAAACAAACTGATTTTTCTGAAAAAGACTCTACGTCTGGTTTCTGTAGGACATTATGACCAAATTTTCGTTCGAATAACTTTGGATTGTGATGACTAAAAAAAACCTACAAACAAATAAAGATATTTTAATTAAATCCCTAATTATTGGAGTCTAATAAAATTATAATACAATGTGATTCAAACTTGTTTTTAAATTAAAATACAATCATACACTACGACAACGTAGTATGAATGTATTGTTAAACGGTTAACGCATTATTAAGCTACTATATTTAAAATGGACTATTAAGGTCATAATAAAAGTATAAACAATAAAATATTAAAATAATAGTGTGCGTAAAAATGCATTGAATGTAGTTTTGATAGGATTAAATTGATGCAAACATCTATTAAAGAAATTAAAAAGCCGCTCGAGGCAACAGCCTCCTGTTGCTCCCCCTAAATACGGCTTTGGATACGTGGGAAACAGATGCATTATATGCAGTTCCTAAATTCTATTTTGGGAGGCCAAACTGGCCACTGATTATTCCTATGATGGTCCTCTGCAAAATATATATTATTATGATTACGGTTAATTGGTTATTTATTTTAATAAGCATAATATACGTATTACACAAATGTCCCGAAATTACATTAGATCTTAGTTTACTTTACATAATTAATTTCTGTACCTAATCAATTAAAATATATACCTGTTAAATTTTATTCATTGTGATTTGTATTTTTATATTACGATGAGCCTTTAGACGGTTTGATATAATTAAACAGGTCAATTAATATTTTATTCAAAGAGTTAAAGTTTAATTTAATAGGATATTTAAAATAAATTTGTATTTTTACACCTATCAAATGTATGCTTGGTAATTTTGGATATGGAAGTTTTGATTCATGCTGCTCCTAAATTTAACTGATGACTGCGATTGTATTTTTGGCATCTAACATGACTGAAAATTTATCACTTATAGTTCTAGATTAACTTGTCAATTTATAATTTAAAAGAAATATATTTTAGTATTAAAAATATTTGGTATCCGTTTCATTATTTTATAGTTGATTGATTAAATTATAGTTTTACTGGAACAAAATATTTACGAAAATGTACAGTGCATACGCAACTGCTTAAGTTCACCTGATTCGCCACTTTTGCAACATCCATACAAATATCAACACCGGACGGTCCAGAACCAATAATAAGAGTTTTCATATTTTCAAAATTTTCAGGTATCCTATAATCATGACTGTGTATTTGAACACCGAGAAATCCATTCATCCCTGGAAAATCTGGTGTGTAAGGCATAGCGTTGTGTCCATTGCACACTAGTACCAGATCATAGCATTCTGTGTCCGACAATTTCGTTCTTAAGTCTTCTGCTGTCACGTGCCAAGCGTTCGATAATCGTTCGATCGAAGTTACCAAAGTACAAAACTATAATACGACAAATACAGTTGATAATAATATGCATTCTGCTCTGTATAAAAACTTTCGTGAAGTTGGGAATGGTAGTAGATAATTTTCTGTTTATTTTAGTATAAAACCGGTTTGTTTTGAGTCATGCTTAAAACTAGGCCATTCTTATGACATTGAAGAATATTTATTAATACTTTGCCTAAAGTTCAGAGGTGCCAAAATTGTAATTAACTCTGTCATCCCTAACCCCTCAAAATAATTCTCATTCCAGACTCCTTTAAAATACTTTATAAGAGATAAAGAATTTAACAACTTATATAAGGTAATTTTTGTACGCATAAATATTTAATTTTAGATTCTGAATTCAATATTATTATTTTTACGGAAATACTTTTTTTGTGTAGAAATATATTTGCGCCCAAGAGTTTCATACATTAAACTTTTAAATCAGAAATCACACCCAGGTGATACTTTAATAGAAGGTCTTATTTTGAAAATTCTCGATATTTTTTCTAAAAAAAAAAAGAAAACCTGTAGAAAAATCAAGGCTGTAAACTGGGGGGGGGGGAGTCCAGGTGTCCAGTCCCTCTACCCTGAAACTTGGAAAAATTGATAACTTGATAAAAATATATAATTTAACAAGAAAAAAAGTTATTTCTTTGAACCTCCAACTTCGTTCAGAATCTAAAAGTAACTAACCCAACATTAGTTATATCATAATATATAGTATCTTAACCAACTAACAATTCTACACTACATATTTAAGGCCTACAACTAAATACCAATTAAATTATGTAAAATTTATCCTTTCAAATTTAATCTACTCCAATATTTGTACTTTAAATTGTGTAATTATGAGTATGCTATTACCAAATCACTACAACTTATACAATTTCAATTTTATCATTAATTTCACTAGTTTTATTTTGTCGTTCAAACAAATTTAGTAAACGAATTACATGTATTTTACTTTTTGTACATGTTAATATAATATTAAACACAATATTAAAGGCGTACTCGTATATGTTTTTTGAGTCCAAAATATTCAGTGAATTGATCAATATATTCTTGCACATTCCGCGATTTCAAAAACGATACATTGTCTAAACCTTTGTGAAGAAAGTCTGGAAAATCCATCAGTTCTTTTGGTAAATTTGTCCTGAAATTCATAATTAATTTTTCTTCAAACGGAATTCATCAAAAAACGAAAACAATTTAAATACATACAATAAATTTTGATACATGCTAGTGTGAATGGGCAAACCAAACTCGTCGAGTCCGACTCGTTCGTCATAGACCCAAGTTCCTCCTACTACTTTAGATCGTTCGTACACTATAGGTTCAAAACCATTTTCCAAACATCTCCTGGCTGAAGCCAAACCCGCCACTCCTGCTCCGATTATAGCTATCCTCATTGTTGGATATTTATTTCATAAATATGCAATACATAGTTGTTTATTCAAACACAATTTTGTTTTTGTAAACTATAAGTTACTTCTTAAATAAAGTTAACAATTCAATCTGAAATAAAATTAAATAAAAGAAATTATAATTATTAATAAGTAATATATAATTACGGTTAGGAAATATACAAAAGTGAAAACAAATTAAAGTTTAAATAAAACAAATATAATAAACAAGAAAACTCTGAATTAGAACAAATTAATAACAAAGACAAAAAGCCTGGGGCATAATTTGTGCCATTGATATTTTTTGATCCTTGGGTTGAACCTAGTCTAACCATTGTTGGGTGTATTGAATTTTAAAGAAATGATAAATCATTTCTTCAATAAAATGATTCTGAGAGAAAAAAAAATTATATTTTACTCAGCCAGTTTTATATTCCGCTATTAACTCAGAAAATAAAAAGAAATTTTGTTGAAAAAAAGTGATAAAAAATAATTAGGAGAAAAGCCGGACATACTTCGCGTAATTATATGTAAAACTAACAAATTTAATCAAAGTTTTAACAAGTTTTAACACTGAAAAAGTGTCACAGAAATAAAAAAATAAAAAAATAGATTTCATTGTAAAAACACTAGCTTCTTCACTTCGTTCAGAATTTAATAAGGTAGACATGTCTAAAACACATTGCATAATAAAAAAAATAAAAAGAATTAAAAAGTGTATTCTACCCGTGATAAAGCTGTTTTTTTTTTTTAAATAATTAGTGGGTTAGGTTAGGTTAGGTTAGGTGAACTTGGTAATGTAACTCAAGTTTTTTAATGAGTTTTGAAAAATTTAAGTGGTTTAACCCAGAAAAACAGTTCGGGTTTTTTCGGTGTGGGCTTTATCGTGCCAACCGTATTTTCAACAAGCCCACCAAGAGTATCTGACCCGAAGAATATCAATGTTGCTTTCCGACTTTCTTGTCTATAATTTACTTTACTTATCATTGCTTTACTTTACTTTACTTTTTTGTCCTCTTTTTACTTTATTTTTTTTCCTTTTTTTTTTTTATCTGATGAATAAAAAAAGCGGAAAAAATTTAATGAGAAAAAAAATCTTAAAAAAAATTTTCCAAAATTTTTTTTTCTATTTCAAAATATTACTCATATTATTGTCTATCTATGTTTAAATTTTCATAAAGTTTGGATAAAAAAAAAATGGTTTTCGAGTATTTTTGTCACATTTTGGGTAGTTTTTTCCCCCAAAAAGTTGAGGAATTGAGAAATTCGATAAATTACTTCTCTAAAGAACTAATACTAGAGGCAAATTCGGTTTCAAAAAGTTACTGATTGAGACTTTTGGACAAATATTTCTATACAAAAAAAAAAAAATAATAAGAAGGAAATAAACATCATCGTAAAAACACTAGCTTCTTCTTTTCGCTCTGAGTTTAAACACAATGTAATACCAAAAAGTGTCAAATATTTTTGAAAAATTTTCCGTCTGTATTACACGAATTTCGATAACGTGCGCTAATTGCAATTTTTTTAGTCTTATTTGTTTCGGAGTTGAAGCGAAATTAATAAAATCGATTTTATGAAAATATATTTTACGGCATATTATGCTAATTTTAGACAATTTTTCTACAATTTTCCTACAGGTTTTCTTTGTTTTCGGAAAAAGTTTTGATAAATTTGAAAAATGATCGTTTAAAAGTACCTTCTTGAGCAAAATTCTGATTCATAAATTTACTGTATTTTAGAAAAGTATTTTGATATTAAAAATTGAAAATTCGATTAATCTCAGGCGTAACAGTGTATAAAATAAATAAATAAGAATAATGAAGAGTTACTATTGATATAATTTATTCACACTGGTATCAGAAAACCAAAATGCTCATTCGCAATTATCAACTTTAATTATATTTTTCATCATTTTTATGCGTAGGTAATATACATGATTAAATATAATTATACCTCTCGAGTTTAAATTCCAACGGTGTAATCTGTAATAATCGCCCTCCAACTCACATGCTTTAACTGCTACTGAAACGAGCTAACATAATCAGTCAACTGTCTGTGTTTAAATTCGATCACTCTTACTTACTTAATGTAGATGTCTGTATTTGTTGGCTTTTTATTTTACAACCGGGTTCCTTAAAAACATTAATTGAATTATCGTGTTTAAGTGGGAACGCCCTGTGATAAAATTTAAATGTGTCGATAACATTAAAATACAATTACAAAGATAAAAATTTTTTCATGATATACACTCCTTTCTTCACAATCATATTTGCCAGTTAAAATAAACGTTAAAAATATTTACGTCTAATAAACTGTTATTAATAGTTCTATATAAAAAATTGTTCGTTTATAAATATTATGCCAGTAACTAGGCGAGGAATATGGTAACTTCAGTTTTACGTCACTTTATTTCAATGCCAATCTGTAAATTATAAAAAAAAATCTACTCGACAATTAATGAGTTATCAACTAAATTAATTAGTTCTTATAGTTCAAGAGAAAAATTAAAAAATAGAGTTTTCAGGCTTGAACATAACACGAGTATAAGAGAAATTTTCTAGTTTTAGTGAGTATCAAATTTATAAAAAATTAGTACTCCAGTAATAAAATTATATTACAATTTGACAAGTAGTCTGCTATGCTTAGTTCAAGATGTAGTTAATCACCTAGGTTAAATAGGTACCGTATATTTACCTTACTGTTCATAACACAAACACATTAATTTAATAAATTATAGTTAATTTAATTCAACGTTAATATAATACATTGTTCTATCGAAATTTAACTGAATTAAAAAATTATAAAAAAAAAATAGGAAATAGAAGTAAAGATATATAAAGTATTCTCATGATCTAAAAATATTATATATTATATAAACATTATATTATTATTTGTCGCTGATGCCATTTATAGTGATATACGTAATAATGAGTATAGTATTACAAAGTGGTCAAAATTTGACCAGAATAACAATATTAATCCATATTTGCGTAATTGTACACTGATCTTATATATTATACTAATTCCATCGAAATAACCTTCCATCAAGAATTAAAAATTTAGTGATATGAAAACTTACAAAACACGAGAAATTTTCAGTATTTTCAAAATGCTATACTTAATTCAAAATAGATTTAATGTATTTGAAGTTTGTATGAAGTATTTTCGTAAACATTTTTAGTTGTTGGTGAAAGTTTTAAGTTTCTAACTACATTATTTTTGAAGTTATGTAAAAAAATAATTTTAAATTTTATGAAAATTCTGGCAATAGCATATTTTAATGTTTTTTTTTTTTTATCAATTTTTCAACAAGTTTTCTCGTTTTTAGAAAAATTGTCGAGAAATTTGAAAAATGACCTCATTAAAGTATCATCTGGTTGGTTAATTCTCCCTCCCCCCCACAAAAAAAAAAAAATTGAGAAATTGAGAAATTCGAAAATTATCTCCTCAAAGTACCATTTTGAGGTAAATCCGGTTTCATTGACCCATTTTCAAAATTATAGATAAGACCATAAATAACATTTTAATATTCACCAATAAAATGAATTACTTTATTTATTTAATTATCGAGCCTTGATGATGCTCATATTTAGGCATATAATATGATATAATATTATAATTTAGATGCATATAAAACGTCACTTCTTCATACTAATAATTTACTAATTTCACTCACTCTGTATAACATTGTACAGCTCTTGTCGTATTGTTTTAAAGTTCGGTTTTATGGTGGTGCATGCGCAAAAATGTACACGTTTTTTATATTATTAACCTCCTTCGATCAGAATCGTATTATGAAAGAAATTATTTATCGTTTAAAATTCAATATACCCGTTAAGAGTATCCCACCCGAGGTGTGAAGAACACCCCGACGAGCGAAGTACACACTTTTTTCCGCTTTCTTATTTATTGGGGGAAAAAAAAGGTAAAGTAAAGGAAAGGAAAGTAATGTAAAGCAAAGACAAGAAAATAAAGTAAAGCAATGAGAAGTATAGACAAGAAAGCTGGATATACTTCGTACCATGTTTATTCTTCGTTCTTCGGGTCAGATACTCTTGGTGGGTGTGTTAAAAATGATGACTATTATTGTTTTTTACTTTATTAACTTCCTGACGTGTATCATAGTAGATACCTGTGATATTATAATATATTAAACAGATATACATATAATGTATAGTTACTATTTACGTGTTACAATGTATATTGTAATTATGTTGTGTAGAGTAACAGATTATAGAATTTGTATAAGCTTCAAAGTATGACCTTTTAACAGGTATATTTCATTATCCATTCACAAAACTATTATCTTATTTTTACCATAATATGCCTGTTTTATAATAATTATTTGATGAAGAAATCCATAGGGAAAATCCCCGAATTCCCGGAGGTCCAATCTGTCCTTGTACGTCTAAATTTGGAAATATTTTGAATACATCTGAATGATAGATCAATAAGCACCAGATACTAAATGGCGAAACAAATTTCATGTTGTGGTATATAGTTTTGTAATATCGTAAAAACAACAAAATATTATGACCAAGCATCAATGATTTCGTAGAATTTTTTTATATTTTTTATCATTTTCTGATTTAACAACTGAACGTATTTGAACATTTTTGTTTTTGAAAAGATGAAAAAATTCTGCATGGCGCTCGTTTCTTTTTTATATACCATACACCTTGACTTAATAATGAGATAAAATGCCAACTTTAAATAGTCATATAAAAAAACTTGATTTACCATCTTCAAAATTTTTTCAGTACCTTTGGTGACACATATGAGCATATATATATAACCTAGTTATTAAATAAAGTTATTAAAGTTATAGTTTTTAAATAAAATTATCTTGTATAAACTGAAACACCGATTAGGATTGTGTTATTGAAAAAATTATTTATTGTTTCAGTCCCACTCGAACAATGTAGAATTCATGTGGTGTGAAGTATGTCCCGAGTTTTTAAAAATTTAGTTTTACTTATTTCATTATTTTTATTAACATAAAAAATTAATTATTTATCCATATTATATATTCTTATAATTTAGGCTAAAACAATAAGTTCTCAAATAGTTTATTACTAATTATTAGCAATATTAAGATGTGATATACGTTTTATCTGGGTAAAATCAAACCCGTTAAATCCAAATAAATCCAAATCCAAAATTACATTTTTTAAACTTTTTAATTATTTTTATTTTGCTTATATAAGAATAAGGGACTACTCATATGGAAGTTAAGGACAAAATATATTGATTTGATCACAATATTAATTGTTCATCCTTTTGAAGTCAAAAAGCATATTATACTTAAAATAAGATAAAAATATAGGTATGCTTATAGATAGCTATATTCTAATATTGAAAATTTTCATATTATTATTTCTTTATTTTAAAAAACAAATTTATAATTTTTAATAAAGTGTACAATGAGGAAGGATTTATTACTCATTTTCCTCTAGTATTTATGCCCATGATTTAAACCATGTATTTCCTACATACTCTTGAATTATTTGATTGTTATTCAATATTTTAAATAAATTTATTTATTAATTAACTGGAGTCAATTATATTTTAGATAATATTTTTTTTATCGGTGTGTAGGAGCAAATTTAAATATTAAAAATGTATAGATGACACAATTTAGCTATATTTCTTATGCTGTATCACAGGTATAGAAATATATTCTGTTATTCTTAATAAATATTATTGCAAATTATTAATGTAAACATGTCAATTTGGTTTGTCTTAAACAATTGCTACTTTTATTGTGATTTTTATTTGCTGGTTTATTTACAAATATGAAAAAAATTTATTCATATAAATTAGTTTTTCAATTGAACTAATGAGGAGGAAACATAAGATTAAGTCAGATCCATTCAACACATAAAATTGTGTATTGCGTAAGATTTATCATAATTTGATATTTGGCGCATACAATACAATGTATAATACATAAAAAAAAAAAATTAAAACCAACTTTGGGGCTTCATAAAAATTAACAGTTCTTAATCAGTAACTTAACAAAACAATAACTTAACAAAATTAATAAAAGTGTTAACTTATATAGAGAACAATAAACAAAAAAATACAAATAAAATTGGTAAATAAAGATGAGACTACATAAGCGAAACAATATCTTAAGGAACAGTAATTAACCACTTTGAATAATACAATAAAGAATAACAATAAAAGGTACAATTTCTCTGTATACAAATTGTGTTTTACAGTAGAGAAATACATAATTAGTAAACATAATTATTATGCACACGTCATGTTGGAAAAAATTAACATTTTAATACATAGATTAAGTTAAAAAAAAATGTGGCTATGCATATATTATTAAGTCATTTTAGTATGTCATCAAATATGTTTTACACAGAAAAAACCTTTGAAATAGAAATATTACACATAACAGAATATTTATTGCTTAAGCCTATAAAACAGTAATTATAATAACTGATTGTATTATAATAGTTTTATAATAATTTAATTAAATAAGTACAAATTTCTACTTAAATTTGGACAATGAATTCCAAATGCAAAATTAATATTGAAAACTGTTTATAACTAATTTACAATTTTATTAATATTTATTTATACAAGTACGTAGGTATTATGCATATATAATATATCCTTAGAGTTTAACAATATAATATTAACTATTAATGTTATTCAATAATTGGGAGAATTTAGTCCAATTACCGAGTATTTTCATTTTTTAACCTTATTCTACATGACTGTTGGTGGTAGAACGTTATAGTCTTGTATAGTTGATTTAACTGTTTCATAGAGGGGACGGTTATCATTCGCAGTAGACGAGGTCAAATTATTATAGGCAACATATTCGGAATTTGGGTTATTGCATAAAGTTTGTAACTTGGTCAGATAACTGTCAAAGTGTTCTTGCGTTTTTTCGGAACTAGACTGTCCCTCAGGGCATCGCACTTGTTCTAGAAACGTCATCATATTGTTTCTTAGGTTTTCATAGTACCCATTCAAATGGGAATTTTGTCGTTGAGATAAGATTTGTGTTTCCTATAATCATGCAAAAATATCAGGTTGTTACAATTACTTAATATTTAACTTGGTAAAATTGTGGAATATTGCTGTAGTATGGCTATTATTTTATTGGAGCATCTTTATGGAGTGTTTTTTTTTTTTTGTTTGTTTGGAATGATTGACACTACCTTGGGCCTACCTTATCCCCGTGTCGAAGATGAGCCTCCATAGCATTGATGTCTGTCTTCAATCTCAACATTTGGGATTCGACGCGTGCATTTTCTCGCTGCAATTCTGTTATTTCAGCGTCCAAAGTAAATAGATCTTCACCACCGTTCCCCATATTACAATCTAAAAACCACAACTTTTTTACCTTTTCTCCTCCTCAACATATTTTGCCTTTTTAAAAAATTGTAAAAATCCCACAATTTTACCAGACAAAGACAATATTAATATTACTCTCACCATTATGTAATTGTTTTGAGCCGTACATGTGATGATAAAGCGAGTCAGCTGCATTTGTTGGAATGGGTTTCTTACCAGGTGCTAAATTTGGAGCAGATGGATGACAAACACTAAGAGTTGGTGCACTTCGATGAAGGAATGAACTAGGATTTAGATGGGATGGTTCACATATAGTTTGTTCTGATTGTTGATGATGGTGTTGCTGCTGTTGCAATTTAGCTATGTTTGCTTTATGTTGTTCAACAGTTCCACCACTCTCAAGAACACGCATTTTATTACGGTTCGCAATTGGACAACCAGATGCACTAAAATTAAATTAAATTATAATGAATATTGAAAATATAAGCACAAAATCAATATTTACCTTCTGTGAGATAAAAATTTGCCAGTAGCATGTCCAGAGCCATCACATCCAGGTATTGGACATCTGAAATATAATTTTAGGTATAATACATTGTTTCAATTACAAATTGTGAAATACAAACTAACCTCAATGGTTCAGAATCTTGACCATCTCGAGGTTTACTCTTAGGCTTGTTGGCTCTTGGACATCCAGATAATGATCGATGAGATGAATAATTTCCTGTCACATGACCAGAACCATCACAGCCAGGTGTAGGACATTTTAATTCTTGTGAATGTGTTGAAGATATTCCTGGTTGTGATGAAGAACGATCACTTCTTGCACAAACAGAAATGCTATAAAATAAATATTTTTAAAAATAATTAATATGTTCTCTTAATATGTAATAAAGTCATTTAACTGTATTTATTGGGTAAGGACTATTTTTGATCAGGTATGTTCTTAAAACAGTGGTCCACAGGCAGGTTAGGTAGCTTGTAAAGACTTTTTAATTCTGATAATTTTTTTTTAAATAAATTTGTAAAATGATTATTTAAAAATATAAGTTTTTATGCATCAAAATGTAGTATTGGGCAATACAAAATACAAAAGCTAGTTGTACGGTTAGGTTTTTCGTATTTTCGCGTGTAAGTTAATAGGACAGATTATATTATAAACTGTGTTAATAGTCACAATAAGCATTTAATGTACTATATAATCTGTGTTTGTGGTTATGTATATTAGTATTGTAAGTACTTGTAATATAAAACCATTGTAAAATGTTTGATTATTCATCCGTAAAAAATTTTACATTTCCATATATAAATATGGGTGACACATTTTAATTATATATCTAATAGGCGAGCTAATAGTTGTTGAGGATAATAATATGATAGTTTATTTTTTTTTTATATAAAGCATATTTAATGACGATTTTACAATTTTAGGACTTTAGACCTTTTACCTGAAATACTACAGATAATGGGGTAAGTACCACAGTAAGTTATCTTAAAAGTATAAATTTCTATATTATTATATTCTTCAATCCGTGAAAGAGGTGGTCTGTAACTGATCAAAAATTTATTAGAAGTGAACCGTGATATTTAAAAGGTTAAGACACACTGTTTTTCTTTACATTAGATAACTTTCGAAATAAGTTATAGGTAGGTATCACATAATATGATCATCTTTTTAGAATTGTTAATACACAAATACACATTAATATTAATATTAATACAGATAAAAAATAAAATTTAAGTTGATAGGTACTAATCGTAATCGAGTAACCTTTCTATTTAAACAGTTCACAATTCTTTAAAAGGTAGGTAGGTACACTTGAAGTCAATAATAATTGACATTTAAATTTATAATCAAAAATAATTATTCACTGTGAAAACTCAAAAGGTCATACATACAAATATAATTATCGTGATTGGACAAACTGAGTTTAATCCAAACTACTATTATCGGAAAAGAAAAACATTTCTTCTTCTTCTTCTTCCTCCTTGACGTCCGCCGCTGGGTTATCGTTCGGATTACATTTATGAGCCTCCGTCCATCCTCTCAGCAAAAAGCATTCTCTCAGAAATTTCACCCTCTTAGACGGGTCGTTGATTTTCATACAAGACGTCATGAAGTTGTCCACCAGCTCGGGTGTGCGGTTCGGATGATTGAACAGCAGCACGAAACACGAACGGACCATGGATAACGCATGCTGACGTTCGATGTTGGGCGATTCGAACAGCACCGACACGAGTTGCTTGTAACCGTCCCAGTCACCGGTCAACAGACAGTGTCTCATCTCGTGCATGATCGGGATCACGGTGACGTCTTTCTTGCCCATGACACTGCCGCCTTTTTTGAGCGAGAGCCGTAAGTGCGACCTATCCGCGCACCTGTTCGATATTTTGCCGTGGTAAGAGGCCGGGATCTCCGCAATCTTACCCGCCAACGGTCGTTCAACGGGCGGCTCCAGCGCCCGCTCAACTGCTTGTAGCACGTAGCTCCTAGGCAACACGACGTTACTGCGGGACAAATATTCCATGAGAATATCTTCGGACGTACTGTCTTCGTCGCACTGTTGTTGTGACTGTTCCTCGGCCATTGTCGCTGACGATCTCAGATCTAAGATCTAATTTAGTTCGTGATCATGAACGGAAAACACTACTTTCATTACACACACGACGAGAGTAATCGCGAAAACGATAATCGGGCGCGGCGTATAAACACGTCGAATTCACACGATTTACGACGAATAAATATTAAAGTTATAACAGAATAAAATATACAACTCGCAAAATTCGTCGAACACGAAAAACTTCGCGAAATGATGCGGGTGGTTGATAAGCGGTCGATAAGCGTCAGGTCGTACAGTGTGACCACTGCGAACGAGTGAAAACACGGGACAGTACGATTTCGCGAGCGCGGGCTTTTTTTTTATAATAGATTATGATAATAGCTCAGTGCATAGGTTCTTAACCTTTTCTGGTCGATGAACCCCTTTCAAGTAAAAAGTTTAACTACGGCCCCCCTCAAAAAAAAAAATAAATAAATAAAAAATGGTAAACAATACATTTTGAATTACTTTTTAATAATAATACTAAGACTTATCTATACCAAACATAGTTACATACATTGTAATACAATAATTTATTTTATGTTTGGAAAAAAAACGAGTCATCATTTCCAACATGTCTGTTGTCTCTGTACTTTTCAGACGTGGTTAACAAAATAGGATTCTTACTTATAACCAGACAAAAAATATATATAAATATAATATTATGGCTGGTATGTCCCGTTGTCGTCTTTCAAGTAGCGGAATTCATGAGAAGTTATTACTATTTTCTTAATAAATTATCATAAATTATCAGACATATTTGATATTACCAAAATATGAAAAACTGCTCGTGCTTACGAAAATAATAAATATTATATAATTCATTCAATAAAGTTTATAGTCAAAAATTTATAGTATAAATTATAGTGTAAATTATAACAGTTTCTAATTTTATCCTTCATTTATCACCATAATTTGAATTAATTTCAAATTTATTTTTGAGTTATCTAAAAAAAAAAAAAAAAACACTTCACAGCCACTTCATGGACCCCTGAGTAACCATCTACGGACCTCTTAGGGGTCCATGGACCACTGGTTAAGAACCCCTGGTTCAGTGGGTACCATCTACTCTACAACGGGTTGAATTATTATTGTTATTCAACATATTGTTTGGTTTCATATTCATATTCAAATTAATACATTTATAATAACTATATAAATTATTTAAGTGGGTATTGATAAATATCATTAAAAAAAATTAATATTTAGATTCCGAGTGAAGTGAAGAATATTTTGGTTTTACTAAAATATAATTTTGTTCATGTCTATAGTCAAAAGTACTTTTTGGGAAATACAACAACAGTTTTATACAATAAAAATGTAATTTCAAGAAGATATTTTTTGATTCCAATCATATAACTTAAACGACTACCATATAATTTGAGTGTAAGCAGTTAAATAATACGATAAATTAAATTTTCATGAAATAATTTTAGTTATTGTTAGAATAATATTACTAATTGATCGAGATCACGTACCTGTCATCTTTAGACGATACTGAGAGTTTGTCTTGCTGAGGTGGTGGCATGCTGTAACACGGATTCTGTGAGAAACCGTTTGGCGGGCCTCCTTGCTGATAAGCTCCGGCGGAGTAGCCACAGGAGTAGGCTGACGTGCTGTACGGCGTCGAGTACCCGTTGGTGTACTCTGGCATCGGATATCCGGGATGTGGGCTCAACGATGTATAACCTATGGATAACACTCGACATTTAAAATAAATACATATAGTGCATATGACACAGCTGGTAAGTAAGGTTATTACTTGTATCTAATAACTAAGGTTGGGTTATTTTAATGTTAATTTTTAATATTTTTCTGGGAGCTCTAAAACATTGCTTTCCAAGTACAAAATGTTTTTCGTGTACTAAGGAATTAAAAAATATTATTTTAAAATTTTTTGAATTTTTAGGACATTTTTTACATTTTTAGATATTTTTTTTTGTATTTTAAAGGCATTTTCCTCATATTTTTTTTTACAAATGGTTAAATTTGGATCAAATCATCTCCTCGAGAATTAAAACGTTTTAAAAATTATTTATTTGCTTTATTATATTTTTAAATTTTGTGTACTCTACGTTTGATGATAGACAGTTAGTAAACGGAAAGTAAACGTTCATAGAATGGAAAATTGTATACCGGTTTACTCAAACATTATATTTACGTTTTTGTTAAATTTATTAGTGGAAATTTTTAACCGTAAGAGCTTCAAAACATGGCCAGATTAATTAGTTTCACGAATATTTAAATAGACAAAGATTATTTTTGTCTATACATAAAATTAGGAATGATAAGTTATAGAAATTGCATGTTTTTGTCTATGTCTTCTATTTATAGCTAGGTGAGCTAAATATTTTTTTCATAATTTTGTGAGTCCATATTTCTAGTTTTTTTTTTTTTGCATATTTCGGTAATTTGTTTAAGAATTACATCTTAATGATATTTTTTTGCGTATAAATACATTTTTAGAAAACATTTTCTCATAAAACAAAATTTTAACATAAAAACACTGACAGGTATGAAAAAAAAAATGTGAGTGTTATGATATTAGTAAAAATGTATTTGTTTTCCTGTTTAAAAAATATTTATTCGGACAATAATTGTCGTTGTTTATAATATGTTCAAAATACAATGTATTCTGATGCTAAATTCAACATATTAATTGATGCACAAGTACAATATTATTTATTACCAATGAGAATGTGAGTTTTTAAAGTTAAAAATATAATGTAGTATTTATTTATTTTTTTAATGCGTATTTGCACGCACATTTTGTCAATTTCACCTCCGATAACTTCTTACCATTAATTATAATGATAATGATTCATGAATTTTGGATAAAATATAATAAAGACACTTACCGTTGACGTCCCTGTAGTGATGATCCATGTAATGGGAACCTCCGCTCTCGGGTGTCGATTCCCTGCTGTATCCGTTAGGCGCTCCGCCAGGAAACACAAGTCTGCCAGGTACCCTGTAACGGGGATAAATGATTGTATGCGTTCACGGAAAACGGCCCTAAAGTTTCATGGGCGAACAACACCGTCGTACCTGTTGACACTGAGATCTAACGTCTGGCCCTGCGGACTCGGCGCCTGATTAACCTGTGGACTGGATGTCGACGTGTTTGGGCTGGTACGGTGTCCGGCGGTTCCTGCGTAATGGTGCGGGCTGAGGCTATTTGAATACGTGACGGTCTGAGAACAAATAAAACAGCGACGATGTCGGTGAGGTAACGTGTAAGCAATAATAATTGTAATGATAGTAACGTTGCATTTGCGGTTACTGACGATGGTGGAAAAAAAAAATAAAAATAATTTTCCGAAATGAGTACTTAGGTCAGTTCTCCTATACATATTATTATGGTGATGGGCACAATAAAATAAATGACCTTAAAAATTTATTGAAGTGATGCAGAAAGAGTGTTTGATGATAGGAAACAAATTTATATTTTTAGGAGTAATGAATAATGAAACAAAGTTGTGTGTACATATCTATCGATATATTCGATTTTAATATAAAGTATTTATTTTGGATACAATATGTACCACGGTGAAAACCGTTGACGACTTCTGTCTGAGACTATGATAAATAACACAGTAAAATGAAACCGCTAAGTTTTTGCCGTACTGAGCTTGTACGCAAATATCTGTAAATGTTTTGAAATCGTTTTTAATATTTGACCTCCGTGAATGCAAATTACGCCAATGACGAAACACATTAATAGCCATCGATTAGACACTTGCCCGGAGTTAATTCGTCAATAAAATATTTTTGTTTCTAATTTAAATTCGATCAGTAAATGTGTTCAAATAATTTACTTGTTAATCATAACTCACAATAATTCCACTAATTATCAGTCGATCAATTTAATTTTACTAATTTTATTGTGGTTTTTTGGTTGTGACCGTCACTAATACAATAATTTTTATGGTTTCACAGCATATCTCGTTACTGTACCTGTGGACTCGTTGACGTCACGCTGGATGTGGACAAGTCCATGACTGAAACTGTGCCTGGTGACCGGGTAAGCGGTAACGGCAGCGGTAGCGGAAGGGGCTTCATCCCAGTACTCGCAGCTGCGATGCACTTCACCGACAGATTGATCGCTGCTGCTGTGGGAAAACCCGATTGAACGACCGGGCCCGTAGACGTGGGCGGGGTCGTTCCTTCATACTGATACAAGGGTCTGCAAAAGCCAAACGGTCGTAATAAGTGGAAATTAATTAAGTCGTTTTCCAAGCAGGATAAACAATTTTTCAGTTGAGTTTGATCACTTGACTCTACTCGACTAAGGTTTTTTTGTACTCATGAACACAGTACTCCACTATACTCAAGTGTATTATTGAAAAAAAAAAAAAAAATGTAAAACCTATAAATATCTCGAAAATTATATGTGTTTTTACTATTATTTAATATAGAGTATTTGAGTAAAGCATTTTTTATTTTTTTATTATTAATATATAGATTTATATAATTATTATTTTTTTTCAAAAGTAATAATATTAACACACCATTTTAATTTTTATTGTTATAGTATTTTTGTAATGTGATGTTTACGTTATTAAATATTTTTGATTAAATGATAATTTAAGAATAAAAAATAGAGGAAATTTTGAATTTATATTCAATTATTAAATTTTTTTCAGTATTTATTACCTACTCAATTATTGACTAATATATGTTAATATTTTAATAATAAAACCCGAGAATTTTCGTATACGCTAAACGTTTTCTAGTACTCGTTCAATTTAAAATACTCAAGAAAATACTTGACAATTTTTGGGTACTTGATAATTTCCGAATATTCTACAATGTTCCATTACTCATCTGTACAACACGACTTGATTTGAAAAATATAATACTTGCCGAACTCTGGTATTTCGTGTAAATTTATTGTCAAGCAGTAAACCATTTTAGATACTTATTTAAAAAAATATGTAACAATTATTATAAATTTAAATTCGATTTTGACATATTTCCGAAAATGTAGCTGAAAATCGTGAAAATAATTAAACGCGTCTCACCTGGGATAGAGAGGCGGTTCGATGGCGTCATCCATTTGCACGGGTTGTTCCGGCTTCATGATCATGTGATGCGGCTGGTACATGGCTGCTGCGGCGGCAGAGGCCGCGTCACCGTACTCGGACGCGTACCGTTGGCACGACTGGTCGGATTCGTAGCGGTCTGCGTATGCGGCTGCGGCCGCGGCCACCGCCGCGTTCAATGGGTTCGGATACGACGGTGGACGGACGTGGTCGTACGACGACCGTGCCGGCCCCACCTCGTTGGAGTACGACGGTGACGGCCGGTTGATGTTGGTCAGCGCGTAATTGCGGTCAGCCGCGGCGGCGGCCGCTGCTGCTGCGGCTGCTGCGGCGGCCGCCGATCTGTTGTACATGTCCTGTTGCTGCTGTTGTTGTTGTTGCTGCTGTTGGCCGCCACCGACACCGTTGATCTGCTGCTGTTGCGGCTCATATGGTCTGTGTTGTAGCCGCGCGTTATTGTTCATCATCATGTACGACGCGGACGAGCCGTGTTGCTGTTGTTGTTGGTGTGGCGACTGAGCCGACATGCCTCCGGGGCCATGTTGCTGTTGCTGTTGCTGTTGTTGTTGTTGAAGTTGTTGCTGTTGTTGTTGCTGCTGCTGCTGCTGGTGATGGCTCATGGCGTCCATGCTGCTCGACATGGACGACGAGTTGGAATCGTGACAGTGGTCGTACGACGACATGGTCATGGGCGTGCGCCGGTTGCACGGTGGCGTCACCGATCGGCACGAACCGGTCGAGTGCATTTCCGACTTGATGGTCATCGCGTCGTCCTGTTGCTGTCCACCCGGCGTCTGGCCGCCGTCGCTGCATCCGGTCATCTCGGACTTGAGGTGCAGTTGCTTCGCGTCCGGTTTCTCGTCCACCACGTCCATGTCCGTCGGGACGTCGTCTTCGTGGTGCAATATCTTCGTCGGCTTCACTGTCACTTTAGCCGGACCGTAGTACGACGCGGCGGTCAAGTATTCCGGCGGCGACCGGCCGCAGTGGTCACCGTAGTGGCCGCCAATCTGTTGGTACGTCTCCTTCATGTTGCCCATGTGCTTGTAATGCTGTTGCTGCTGCTGTTGTTGCTGTTGTTGTTGTTGATCGAGTCCTCCGTTAGTGCACACTGTAAATCGATATACATGCAAATGATGCTTCGGATCGGGCTATACGACGACAGTGTCGGGGTGTCAGTAGTTCGTGTCAGGGGGACGTGCCCAGATCAGGTCGTTCGGTGGTGAAAAGTCTCCCCCATCCTCTTCCTTGACAAGTTTATTATTCGTTTTTTGTTATGTTGGTTCATAATAGGTTTTAGATTCCGAGTAGAGTGAATAAGTTAAAATGCTTTTACAATGATTATTTTATTTTTATTTTTATGGAAAAACTATTCCGTATATAAATAATCGACCAAAAGTTTCATACAACATTTCTGTAGATCAGAAGCTGCATCCTGATAGTAATTTAAAGTGATAATTTTTCAAAATTATTAATACTGTTTCCAAAAACAAGGAAAAACCATCGATAAATTGAATCAAAATGGCAAAATATGTTCATTATATTATATATGTAATTCCATAACCAGTTTCCCCCCCTCACCATCGAACGAACTTTTTCCGGCCACGTCTCCGGTTGGTCGTATATTTTTGTGTAAAATACGTTGTCCTGTCGGGATGGTTTGCTGAGAGTAGATTAGCTGTGGGGGTGGGAAATCGTTGGAGGCGGACCGGGGAGTACCTGTTAGCGCGGCGATGTTCTGTTGCGACAGTTTTTTCTGCCGCTCTCGCAATGCCAATTTGTTAGCCGCGGCTATTGGACAGCCCGACAGGCTCCTATGCGTATTTCGGTTCATGCTCACGTGCCCGCGGCCGTTACATCCGGGAGTGGGACACTTTAGAATGGTTTCGTGCAGACCCAGAACTGATCAAGACAATATCACGTGTTATGTATGTATGATGAGTACACAACATTATAATATAGGAATCGGTTTCGCAACATGCAACATTATACATATAACACACATACGCACACCAACAAACAGCATTTGTAAGAAAATAAATAAATAGAAATTAACAACAAAAACAATGGGTTTATATTTCGTTTAAAAGTCGATATGGACAAGGATTGAGAGGGGGTAGAGAGTGTGAGGGGCATAGGTGCAAATGGTGACAGAAAAGGACTGAGCCTAAAAGTTCTACCCCGAAAACTCTAAAACTCTTGAAAGCATTTTAAACGTTATTTCTTAAATTTCCAAAAAAAGTTCGTTTGAAATTCATGGATTGACGGTTTAGCGGTTACACAAGTCCGTATGCTGCTCGCGTATATTTATGTATACGTTGGTAATAAAATCACAATTTAATTCTGTGCTATTATAAAATTAAAACTATTCAAAACACGATCAAGGTGTGGATGGGAGATGGGAGGGTCATATTAGGATAAAAATAAACAACATTTTATGAAAAATTACCACTCAAAATGTTGTCGGTTAGTGGCACCTATGGCTTTACACAGTACTTGAATTGGAAAAGAATATAAGAGTGACGCTTTAGTCTAAAAAAAATTTGCATCCCCGAAAATTATTGTGTCTCATATACCAGTGGGGGAAGCAGTACCTTCTCCCCTCATTTCTCAACATCTATCACTACAATTTACATTATTTATTTGAATATAAATGACTATTTCTTTTTTTTTTTATTATGTTAAAAAAATCAGCATTTATAAATACAGCATTGAAATTGTATATAAAAATAAATTATAGGACTCGATTTAGATTCATTTAATTTAAATCTTATTCATGTAACTGCGGAAATGCTAGTTTTGCCAACAAATGTTTAGAAAACAATTTGTTAAGAAAATAATTAACCTAACAATTTGATAACAAAAATAAACTAGAAAAAGACCAAAAAATCATTGTACCTACTTTGTCCATTTTAATAAACTATAACTAAAAATAACTGCAATAACTTACTTTGAAATTTGAATAAAATTTTCTAAGTTCTAAGTTAATGAATAGTGAATTAATATTTCATAATAAGTAGTAGCCTAAAATAATAGATTATACATAATACGGCGATAATAATAATTATTATGATGTTTACGATTGAAAATTCCATTGTATCATTGGATAACAAAATTTTAAATTGCAATTTTTAGTTTTCATTTGCTAATTACAATTGTAAAGAGAATTTTGAAAAATGACCGTCCAAAATTACCTAATCGAAGCGAATTCTGATTCTAAAAGTCACTGCTTGAAACTTTTGGACAAGTATTTCTATGTGAGAAAACATGTATAAAAAATAATAATAATAATAATAATAATACTAAAAATAAACATCATTGTAAAAACACAAAGTTTTTCGGTCCACTGAGAATCTAAAATAAGTCCTAAACACATTTTTGAACTTTGAATCCCATTTCCAACGTTTCATTATAAAAAATTAGTATGGGAACACTAAAATATTTTTAAAAATAAGGAATACTCTGTCCTCCTCCCCCAATTCAAGCACTGGCTTTATGGTCTGGGTGGACTTGCTACTTGTTGCTTTTAAGAGATATTTTAATAATATCATTGTAAAAGAAAACACAAATAACTATAAAACGATGCTGTTTGCGTTCTTCGGTATACATATATGTGCATATAATGTTGCACGCGTGACCAACGTTTGTGTCGGTTGACGTCGAGAGGGCGGCGGCATTGGTGTTTATCAGCTCTCTACCCCCAGCAAAAGTCCGGTAAGTACGTGTCGAAATTGGTTTTTGTTTGTTGCGCATATGCGTCGTATAAAATTAATGCACGTTCGAATCGCAACAATGACAAACACATTAAGTTATGAAAAATATTATGTGAACAGTTTAATAATATTTATGTTTTTTTTTTTTCATACTCACTTTCTGGCGTCATTTTATCCTTACGGGGACATCCCGAAAAGCTGCATGTACGATCAGAAAAACACACACAAATGACCTAACTGTACGAAAAGTGATATTATTCAGACGGATAATAATTACCTTCTGTGGTGCGTGTAAAGTCCTGTGAAGTGACCTTGACCGGTACAGCCTGGCGTGGGGCATTTGTTTCCATCTGAAACGGATAAGCTACTTTGTATTTTTTTCTTTCTCGCAAATGTATTTCCTTTAAGCTGGAAATATTTATTGTTTTGTTAGGGGAGTTCTCATCTTTTGTTTCTCGTTTGAAACAAAAGAAATAAGAGATGGGCTTTTTTTCCAACATTGGCGATCACAAAAGGCGCCGACTGTGCTGAATGGGCAGATAAGAAACATCGATTCCGGGAGCCGCCACCAGGAAGGGTGTTGGGTTTGTTTTATTTATTTTTTTGCTTTTTTTTTTTCGAGATATTATTTATAATTCCCTTGTTTTTAATTAAAACTGTATCGTTTTAACGCTCTGCCGCCGCCTAAAGAAAAAAATTATAATTAAAAAGTATACACATCGATGGATGTATTCCGAACGGTACGGCGAAAATAAGAAAAGTTCAAGGGCTGATGAGCCATGTTAACTGAAGTGAGATTCTGTATTGATTTAGCAATATAATATCGAAGTGGATTACGTTTAGCTGATACGCACTTTAATTGAAACATGAAATAAAACACCAAATGCGAATTATTTTTTTATGGCTGGACGAATTTGAGATTGTTTCAATATCATTGGCCATTAATCGTTTTAATAAGGAAAACAATGATAAAAGTGAATCAAATACAATATTGCTTATACTATATTGTCGTTTCATATAACATGTGATTTCATTAAAACTAGGGATTGTAATTATTATAGGATTAAGAAGGTATATTCATATTATGTGCCAAGAATCATGTTTGATATTATAATTTTATCGGCTAATTTTTTTCACCGAGATTAAAATGTACATGTTATCGCTGTGGGGTGTGGAGTTATTTAAGCGGTGTTATCTCAAAGTTTGTTCGGGCGACAATAACGTAACGAGTGGCGGACTCGTGTGTTTACGCAACGTATACGCGACAACACGTGATAAATCCTAAGAAACGGACAGAGAGAGAGAGAAAGTGAGGAGAATTTATATTTTGTAAGGAAGAGTAAGAATGAAGACAACACAGGCGGAAGTCGATGGAAAGGAAGCTGGTGCGTACGCAGTGGTAGAAGTCTGTTGTGTAGCAGAGATGCTATATATATATATAGATATAGATATATAGTTTATATGTATACGTTTATAAGGGGAGACTGTGTGGACCTCTGCGGAGTCTTTATATAATAAAAGAGAGAGGGCCGAGTGTTAACAACTCGTACACGACCCGTTGGCCGTGTTTGGGGTTAAGTCGGCACGTGATCGGCGTGGAGATGTGCTCTTAAACCGTCATCCGCCTCCCACTACCGCGTCGTAACCCTATCCAGCGCGAACGCCACAATGCCGTCGTTGAGAACGACGACCATCCTCCTTGAATGTTAATTAGTGCTAAATTGCGCGCTGATTCACCGGCGGGTAACGGTGGATGGCGAAGGAGAGGGGGATTGAGATGATAATACACGTCATCGTCGCCGTCAACGCGATTCTTGTTCAAAAAATCTTAGGATAAAAATTCAATGGATAAAAATCCAAAATGATATAATCAATGTTTCATGAGATGAATAAGTATCAAAGGTACCTGATAAAATGATCCGATTAGTGATCTGTTGATAAAATTTTGTAAAATATATAGGTGTAATTTGGGATTATTGGCCGAATCTGTGAAATGTGGTGGTATAATTTGGGATTTCCAGGATTGAAAATCAACTTTTTAATTAGTATTTCTAATTTAATTATCTTGATAAAATCATATATACATTAAAGTCAACAGATTTTTTTTTACTTAGATTGTTTGATTTAAATTTTTTAATTAGTATTCCCATTTAAATTAAATAATTCATAAAATAAAACATAATACCTAAATTTATAAAAAAATCTTTAGAATTTTTATCCGTGGATTTATTGTCTTTTGACCAAATACTGCCGCTAATTATTCGTGTACTCACCTTTGCAATTGTTCATGCATGCCGGCAGCATCAGGCAACCGGTGGCGTCCACGGCGCTGAGTTTCGGTGTGTCGGCCGCCGTTCTGGGTGAAAGGCTGCCGGCCGCACTCACCACCGACGCGCCCAACACGCCCTCTCTGGCCACATCTTGGAGCGCGGTGGCCGCTCTGGAGTCGGCGCCGGCCGGTTGCAGTATCGTGTACTGTTTGGACAGCGGGCTGGGCGAGTCCATTTTGACCACGACCTCCTGTTTGTCAGCCACGCCGCCCGCGTCGTCCTCCAACTTGATGCACTCCGGTTTCACGGTGATTATCGGCCCGCAACCACCCGCACCGCCTCCGTCTCCACCTCCGTTCACGTGGCCACCACCGGGCGACAGTTTGGAGGGCGAACCGTGGCCGCCCGCGGAGGCTGCCATCCCGGGACCAGTGTAGCCGACAACGAACGTGGCGCCGGTCGGCGGGTACGGGCCCAACGGTGACATGGCCGCACCCACGGCGGTGGGCAGGTCGAGTCGCGTGGGGTCTTTGGGCTCGCCGCCGGACACCGGGCGGAACGCCGAGAACGCCGTCTTGTCCATCAAGTACGCGTCGTACGACGGTGACTCGGCTTCGGATTTGAGCGCGGTCATCTCGTCCGCGCGCACGTGACTGTTGTTGTTCCGTCGGTCCACGTCCATCTTGCGCCTGAACCGGCCGTCGTCGTCGTCGTCGTCGTCGTCGTCTTCGTCTTTCACGCCTTCCGTCTTGTCGCCATTACCGGCCGACATGTCGATCTCCAGCTCGTCCGAAGAATCGTCCACCAGCTCGTTGAAGTCCGGCTCGTACTTGGACGGCGCGTACTTGTCCGGTTTCTTGTTGTGCTCCGCCGTGTCTTTGTTGTTGTTGTTGTTGTTGTTGTTGTTGTTATTGAGCATCGATTGTTGATGTTGTTGCGCCGGTTTCGTGTCACAAGTGTTTTTATTCTCGTCCACGGTGATGACTACCGCGGGTGGCGGCGGAGGCGGTGGCAGCGCGTGTCCGCCGCCGCCGCCGCCACTGCCGTTCTTCTTCTCGTCGAACAGGTTGACGAACGCGGGCGACTCGTATCGGTCGTCGTCGTGGTGGCCACTGCGGTAGAACGAGTTTCGCGGGCCCGGCCAGCCGCCCGAAAGGCTCTTGAGGGCCGCTTCCGTCTCGCGTATCAGCGTCTCGTCGTCCACCGCCTCGTCGCCACTGGCCTTGGCCTGTTTTTTGGCCGACGCCACTGCGGACTGCTGCTGTTGTCCGCCGACCGTCGCACCACCGCCGCCACTGACGGTAGATTGCCCGGCCAGCGGTCGTTTTTTCGGCAACACCATCGTCTTCTGCTGAGCACCGCCGCCGGCACTGCCGCCGCCGCTGCTGTTGGTGCCGTCCTGCTCCGGAGCAGATCCTTTTTCCTTGTCGGCTGCCATCTCCTGCATCTGCTTCAGCGCGCGTCTCCTCTTTTTGTGCGCGAACGTCTCGTCCACCGCGGACTGTGTTTTGTTGCTCACTATTGCCCCATCACCCGTCGACTTACGTTTCGACGTCAACCTATGTGAAAACAAAAAAAAAAAAAAACAAGAGTTTCACTCGTAAATTAATAACGTCGAAAATCGAACAAAGTTTCGGCGGAAACTTTGTCAGAAACGTTTATTAAAAGTGCCAACTTCCCCTCACGATTCGATATATTATTATCATTATACACCGATCACTACGCTTTTAATTGACTGTTTTTTTTCGCGACCTCCATTGCTTACTACTCTTTTTATTTATTACAATTTTTTTTTTTCAATTATGTGACGAGGGAGCGAAGAAAACCCCAATAACTTCTTATACTTTTTCTCGAACACGTCAATCGGTCGTTTAATTTGCCAAAGATTCGTTTTTCTCTCGACCCGTTAAGTATTTTTTTAATTAAAAATCGAAAAAAAAAAAAATCTCCGGTCGACTTTTGTAATAAGAACAGGAAAAATAGCTATTTAATAATATCGCGCGCTGCAATACGCGGAGTGATGGTGGTGTGAACGGGGGGGGGGCAGAGAAGGGTAGTGTAATAAAAGGGTAGGAACTAAAATCAAACAACGGGAGAAAAAGGGTTGTTCGAGAGACATAAGAAATTTAACGACGATAGCATAATATAATATACCGGTCGGTCGACACGATTCAATGCACCGCACGTGGATATAATAAAGTCGGTTGTTTGCCACTTTTGAGTGTGTATAAACTCTCAGATTGTGGCCGAGAACGGAAAATTTGTTAAAGCATACTCAATTTAATACTTCGAACACTGATATTTACAGAACACAATTATGTGCATACAATTCAGGATTAATATAAATTTTTTCGTTTCGCGCGTTTCAATTTTAGTGACTTTCGATATTTTAAGTGTTGTTTTTGTATTTTTTCATAAAATTTTCCTTTATTTAGAGTGAAAAATCATTTTTTTTCTCAATATTACAATAAAATAAATTGAAATTTAACTTAAAATTTTAATAGAAATTTAAATTTGGATCGTTTTAGGATGTTAATGTTAATTTTTAGGGCACTATTGGGGAATCTAAAGTCATCAGTCTTGTGTATTTCGTTCGATTCTCGTTCTTCTAGGGCTTTGTGATCCCTTGATACTATGTCTAGTCACCTGTTTAGCGTTATACTTCCGGTTCCCAATTCGAAACATATGCCGTTATAATATTGTAATTTTTTAATTTCAGACAACCGTTTACACAAACATTATTTGGTTTTGATCTTTGTAAATAATTTACAATTAATAAATATTTTCAACGCACGATAAACAATATTATAGCTTTTGATAATTTTATGGCCATAAATATTATATTATGCCTGTATGCTTTAGGTAATATTTATATCTCGTCTCCTCTCAATTCCCATCCACCCGACTGATAAAATTTGTGAAAATTCGAATAAAAACGAACAAATAATGCAAGCTGTGAGCACTTTCTGCGCGTGTCGTATTGCTCGAGTGCAATGTAACGCACTGTTTACCAGCGGCAAAGGGAAGCTTAACCACGCCGCCGGCTTCAGTCACGCTTTCGCTACGGTACGAGCAGGTCCCTTGTCGTCGCCCCTTCGTTCGCAGTCGTATTCTCCCCGTCACGTATTCGTATACGACTATAATAAATAATAATAATGTTGCGGAATAGTCTGCGTCTTATGCCACCACATAATTTTCAACTGTCCTTTTCTTCTTCCCAGCACAGACACGTCCTTGCTTTCTTATCCTTCATCCCGACTCGAGTTTTCTCTTTGACTCCCGTTTTCCTGCAGTTATCCTTATAACCGGCTTCCTTATTAAGCCATTTTCGTATACTAATTTTGTAACGTTCCAAGACAATGGGGGTAAATATCCAAAAAAAGAAAAAATTATATCGTTGTACACTTTTTTTTTATCATACGATGTTTTCGCAGAACGTGTGTATTTTTATCGTCGTTCATCTCGCGCTCGAGACCAACCCTCCTCCCCACCAGCACCGAGAAAAGTTTCCGAAACTTTAGAAAGATTTTTTATTTTTGTTTTCTCTGATACAATTATTTAATGAAAATAAATAACGATAATAATAACAATAATTTTCTACTGAAGCAATAAACCATATGACAAAAAAAAAAAAGTTCGAGGAAGAAATTTATGAAATACATATTATAAGCGAGTTCAAAATACTTTTCGTAGATTTTCTACGACGGAAACGAGAATATGATGAAATCTTCTTTTTTTGTTTATCATCGTTTTTTTATAAAGAAACGATGTTGGTATTATCTTTAGACAACATGTTTTTACATCAGTACACAAACTCGCACAGAATATATAAATATAAATTAAATATTTAAAATATGCAACTCGAAATATTATGGATTTCTTTTGCTAAAATTATTTATTTTCACATCTTATTACAATCAATATTTTAGGAATTTAAATAATATTTTAACCAATAAAAGTAATTTGGTTTGATTTCAAGAGAATACAAGAATTGTTAATTTGTATTAAATTAAATAAATGTAAAGAATTTAAAATATTGAATTAATATACTTATGTGTATATAACATCTAATACGAATATTGGATATTCATTGTTAGTCATGAAAACGAATTTATTGTTAATGTGATAATATAACACAATTTAGAAAACATTTTTTTTTTCTTCGTTACAAATTTTTTGATTTTAAGAATTCATATTTTTATATTTTTAGAGAAAATATTTTAATCATGATATTTTAGATTCTGAATGAAGTGAAGAAGCTAGTGTTTTTACAATAATGTTTATTTATTTATTTATTTTTTTTCTGTGTACAACTTTTTGTATAGAAATACTTGTCCAAAAGTTTCGATCAACAACTTATTAAAACCCGAATCGCCTCTAGATTGTACTTTAG